>CM028138.1:60257500-60467500 GCA_016271365.2 Neoceratodus forsteri
CCTCACATTGCCCCTGAACTGCCCCCCATCTTTAAATTGTGTCCCCATGTTCTTGCACGAATCTTTTCTGAAAGATGCTACCCTCTTGGACTTTGTTGATTCCACTGAGGTACTTAAAAGTTTCTATCATGTCCCCCTCTCCCTTTTTTCTCAAGGGTATGCATATTAAGCTCCTTTAGTCTCTCCTCATACGGCTTCTCTTGCAGACCCTGCACCATTTTAGTTGCCCTCCTCTGGACTATCTCTATCCTGTCTATATCCTTGTGGAGATGGGGTCTCCAGAACTGGCCTCAGTACTCCAGATGGGGTCTCACCAACTGTCTGTACAGAGGGATAACAACTTCCTGTTTTCTGCTGCTGATGCTTCTCCTATGCATCCCAGTATAACCCCAACCCTCCCTACTGCCTTCTCACATTGCTTGATAACCTTAAGGTCATCTGATATGATTACCCCAGGTCCCTTTCCTTGTTGTTGTTACTACCTCCCCATCCCCATTGTGTATTCTTCCTGGGTTCTTTTTCCAAGGAGCATTATTTTGCACTTCTTTGCATTGAATCCTAGCTGCAACACTTCTGACCATTCCTCCAACCTTGCCAAATCCCTTCTCATCCTTTCCACGCCTCCTTGTGTATCAACCCTGTTGCAGATCTTTGTGTCATCTACAAAGAGGCATACTTTTCCTTCCAGTCCCTCTGCAATGTCACTTATGAAGACACTAAAAGGACTGGACCCAATACTGAACCCTGTGATACCCTACTAGTAACCCCTCTTTCTTCAGAGTGGAATCCATTTACAATTATCTTCTGTGTCCTGTTGTCCAGCCAATGTTTTACCAGGCTACCACCTGGGACCCACTCCCAGGCTGGTTAATTGACTATTAATCTTTTGTGTGGGACTGTGTCAAATGTCTTACTAAAGTCTAGGTAGACCATGTCCACAGTCCCTCCCTGGTCTGCTACTTTGGTCACCCAGTCAAAGAAATCTATTAGATTCATCTGACATGACCTTCTCTAGGTACTCAACTATTCTTTCCTTCAGAAGTGACTCCATCACTTTCCTACCACAGAGGTCAAATTGACAGGTCTGTAGTTTCCTGCCTCTGTCTTGGTCCCACTTTTGTGAAGGGAATCACGTCCACCTTCCTCCAGTCCTCGGGTACCACCACATCCTCCCATGATTTATTAAAATTGTCTAGTCTCCTTCCAATTCACCCCAACAATTTATTTGCTTTGCTGTGTGCTTTTGCACTGACTTGATTGCTTTAGGGTGCTGCATATGATATCTCCCAGGCCCCTTTCTTCTTGGGAGGTGCTGATCTCCACCCCATTTAGCCAATATTCTGTCCTGAAATTACCCTTCCCAGGTGAATCATGTTGCACTTTTTCATGTTAAGCCTCAGCCGCCAGACATTTGACCACCTTTCTAGCTGTGGAAATCTTTTTGTAGGCCCCTAACCCTTCCACATTGTCCACCCTTCCACCACGTTTAGTGTCATCCATAAAGAGGGCAAGCTTGCCTAGATCCCTATGCAAATGTCACTAATGAACATGTTAAAGAGGACTAGGTCCAAGACCAATCCCTGATATACACCACTTGTGACCTCTTTTTGCTTTATCTTACCCCATTTACTACCACTCTCTGTCATCTATCACCGAGCCAATTTCCCACCCACTTAATGATGCTCTTAGCAATACCAGGTCCTCCAACTTTTGTAACAGGTGATTATGTGGCACCAAGTCAAATGCCTTGCTGAAGATGAAGTAGAGAAGGTCCACTAGGTGGTCCTTAACTAGTTTCTTGGTTACCTAATTGAAAATATAATGAGGTTCATCTGACAGGATCTTTCTGCTATGAACCCATGCTGTTTGCTATCTTGAAAACTGTTTATTTTCAAATAGTCTACTAGGTCCTGTTTGATTAGTGTCTCCATTAGTTTCCCCAAAACAGATGTGAGACTAACTGGTATATAATTTGCTGCCTCTTCCTATTCCCTCCCTTGAGAGTGAAGCCACATCTGCCCTTCTGCAGTCCCCAACATGAGCCCCCATCTGTATCAATCAGTTAAACAAATATGTCAAGGGTCGGCCAGTTCCTCAGCGAGATCCCTCAGCAGTCTTGGGTATACCCATCAGGACCTGATGCCTTGTCCATCTGGAGGTGCACTAGTACCTCCCTGACACTGTCTGTGGGTATTTTTTAGAGATTCCATTTGTGAGATTCCCTAATCAGCTGCTCTGAGGCCACTTTCTGGTGTTGGTCCTGAATTTTCCTTGATGAATACCAAGCAGAAGAAATTACTTAGGACGACGGCCTTTTGTCCATCTTCCTCAACAACCTTGTCACCATTTACCAACCTTACTATCCCTCCCCTTTTTCCTGGATGTAACAAAAGGTGATTTACCCAGACTTGATCCCTGCAGCAATCCAAAGCTCAGTTGCTGCCTTTGCTTCCTCTGCTGCTTTCTTTGCTGCCTATTTTCTGGGTGTATTCCTCCCAATCCCTGTTTCCCAGGTTCCTTTTGTACTTGTGGAAGGCTTCTCTTTTGAGCCTGATCACTCCTTTGACCTGGGACGTGAACCAAATGGGTCTCTTGTGTTTGTTTCTTTTATTACTGTCCTGATGCAAAGTTTAGTAGCCTCCAGTATGGATTTCTTTATTAACTCCAGATATCGTCTACCTCCTGCTTTTCATGGACCTTGAACAGTTTGTCCCTGACCAACTGTCTCATTTTACAAGTTAGCCTCTTTAAAGTTCAGGACCTCCACCTGAGATTGAAATTTTACATCCCTAGGGATAATTTAAATCAGATGAGTTGTGGTCACTGTTGGCTAGTAGTTCCCTACACTGACAGCTTCAACTACCTCTAAGCTTGTGAGGACTACATCTAGGATGGCTTCCTTCCTGAATGGAGTGCTCACAAGTTAACAGGCAGTTCTGCAGGACTTCTAGTGTAGTCTGACTCCTTGAGGGGTTTGCCATTGGAATACCTCAGTATACCTCGGGCATATTCAGATCTTCCACCACTACCGTTTCCCACTTTTGTGTCACAAGTTTGATTTCTTACATAGCTTCTGTCCCTCTCTCCTCTCCATGCCATGGTGGTCTATATATCACCTCAATATAGATCTTTTTCCTGATGTTGAGGTAAGCTGCACCCACAGGGATTCAACACCTTCTTTCTTGTTAGTGCCATAGGCTGTGGCTTTGTTCCCTTCACTAACATAGAGTGCTACCTCCTCCTTTGGCTCTCTTCTACCTTTTCTGTAGAGGAATAGCCTGGGACTGAGAAGTTCCAGTCATTGTTCTCTGTGGCCCATGTCACCATGATGATGGCAACGAGGTCCAATTTGGTATCTGCTATCAATGCTTGCAGATTGTTCATTTTATTTCCCAGGCTCCTGTGTTTGGTACACTCCTTTCCATGAACTGGTAAGGGTACTTTCTTTCCACACTTTTGTCCAGTCTGCTGTCTAACACTTGCCTAATCCCTTTATGACCCCTGCTAATCCCCTTATGTGGTATGTGTCTGTTACTAATCCCTGATTGTGGGAGAGTGCCATCTAAGTTCCCATCTCTTATGTTGGCTCTGATAGGTTCCCCAGCTTCATGTTCTCCCTTACCTAGTTTTAACATGAAAGATAGATGTCGAACTTCTGCCCAAGCTGAATAATGGACTACACCTCTAACCAGTGCCCTAGATAAGACCAAATAACATTATTATGTTTTGAGATCTGTATTAGAATGGACAGCAGAACCAGGATGCAACTGTAAAATACATCTGGTCAGTGGTCTGCCAATCAGGTGTTACTGCTAGACTGGTCACTAGTTTCATTCATCTGAGGAGGCAAGTCAGAGGGCCAGAGTGTTGGGTCTGACTATGAGTAATGATGGACAATTTCACTTTACAAGTACCTACTACACTACCTTGTCCCACAGTAGTACAGTAGGACAATCAGTATCCTTCACTTTGGTGTGCGTTGGGAAGATGAGGGCTGTGAGGGATCCACAGGGTTGTGGGGTGGGTGGGATATGATCCTGTACTTGGTCACAGTGGGTGGTAGAGGTGGGTAGCAGCTGCTGTCTGAACTATGCAACCACCGAAAGTGGTGAAACAGGGGATAGTAGTTGGAAAGGGTGCTGCTTGTTCCTGTTTATCAGCCTAGTGTGGTGCTTATTTTGGGCTAATTCTCTAACTTGGTCCACTATTTGCATTAGGCAGTGGGGAGAGCTCAAAACGGAAACAAGTGGGATCTGTAGCGAGATTAATTATACAAGGTTGAAATACCCTTATTTGAGGTCAGCATTTTAAACGTGTAAAGGGAACTTGGTAGTGTGCCTTGATATTTCCCTATTTTAGTGGGGGACTGCTGAAGTTATCTGCAGGGGCTTTTTGTGTGACTGGGACACTGCATCTTCCAGTGCATGCACAGTATAAATTGACATGCTCGAGCGAGTGGCACAAGCATGTGAGGCATGCTGAGATGTGTGGAGACACGTGCATCCAGCGTGTGTTGGCATGTTAGCAGTGAAGCGGGTGTGGTGCATATACTGGTAGTCAATTCAGCTGAATAAAAGGTAGGCTGCTTGAAGTTGTAGTAATTTAAGAAACATGTTGAGGAGTAACCCTTGATATTGTGAAACTTGATAAATTCGATATTGACTGAGAGTTGTTCATTAGATGTGGAGGTGCAATATGTATATAATGGCAGGTAAAGGGTCTAATTATGTGGAGTATAAATGTAAGAACTGTGTATTAAATCAGGACATGCAAAACAGCCTGAAAAATTAATGGAAAGACTGGAAACTCTGGAGCCGAGCCATCTGGAATTAACAATGAGGTTGAGAACCCTGTCTAGCTTAAATAAAATGACACCCTGAGGGAAGACAGTAGGAGAGTTATAGGCCAAGGAAAGAGAAAAGATAGTAGAAATGAGGATGAAATGAAGACTGATGGATGGAGCGATGTAACATATGTTAAAAAGAAACGTTGAGGGAGCACCATTTAAAACCAGTACTCAAAAATATTATAGGAGTTGTTGAAAATGAAACTAGGGAGAATCAAAAATAAATTGGTTCTAATGATGTAAGGCAGTAGGGAGGTGCTGAATGTTATGGGTTCCCAGCAGCTAGTAGTTTTAGTATCCTACTGGATTTACAAGAAATGCAGGCACAGGACATAGAAGGTGGTGAGGATATGGTTCTTCAGGAGATGAGGCAGCTACAGACCCTAGACAGGTCATTGTAATTGGACACTCCATTGTTAAGTATACTGACCAGTACATATGTAGGAAGGATAAAGTTAATACTATGGTTAGCAGCTTTCCAGGGGCAGGAGTGTCAAATCCATATGATATGGCAGACAATATATTTGCAGAAGAAGGTCCAAACCCATTAGCGGTTTTGCACATGGGTATAAATGACCTAACAAAGAAAATATTACCTGAGATCCAAAAGGATTTTATTAAATTAACTGGGAGATTGAAGGATAAAGGCTGTGAGAGTATAATATCAGAAATTTTACCAGAGCCCAGAGCCACAGTTTGCAAGACTGAAGAGAATAGCATTAGCAAACAAATAGCTAAATAAATGGACAAAGGGAATGGCTTTCTGTTTGTACAACTTTGGGGACCTTCCACAATAGAGAGGAATTATATTAGAGATGGGCTACACCTAAACTATAGGGTAGCAGATTGTTGGAAACAAGACTGCGCCAAGAAATAGATACATGTTTAAAATAATAGAGCAGGAGTTGAAGCTAATAATGACAAATAAAAATTCACATACTAGGACCAAAGGTAATAAGGAAAAAGAGTCAACAAAGGTTTTGTTATTTAATGCAAGAAGCTTAACTAAAGATAAAATGGCCAAATTAGAAGATTTAAGTGTAAGAGAAGATATAAGAATTATTGAAGTCGTTGAAACCTGGTGGAATCCAGATAATGAATGGAATCAGCACATCCCTGGATATAGCCTTATAAACAAAAATAGTGAACAAAAGTGGAGGAGGAGTAGCTCTCTTTATTAAGGAAAGGATAGACTGTAAAGTTAATAATGATATTGATGATTACGGTAGCACTGAATTTATTAGTGTAGAATCTATTAGGATTTAAAGGAAAAAAATTCAAGATGTTGACCTTTTATAGACCACCCGATACAAGCATGGATGAAACAAAATGTTTCATGGACAGAGTGACTAGTCTATCAGAAGAATTCTATATAATGCTAATAGGAGATCTTAATATGTCACAGTTAAATTGGAATAGTAAAACTATAAATAATACGACAGCTAGGATCTGAGTGAGCTGACATCAGTAGGTATTATTCACACGTCAGGAAGCAACAAGGAAAAAAATATATTGGATGTAGTATTGACAAATATCCCAGATGAAATTAAGCATGTAATTAATGAACCACCAATAGGAACAAGTGATCATGACTCCATTACCTTTTATATTGATAAGACTAAAAGGTAGTCAAGGGTATTCTTCTTTATAATAGGGGGATTTGGGGCAATTAAGGAGGGATTGGCATGATATGATTGGGTTAATATGATGAAAAGTTTAACAATCCAAGAAGCTTGAGATTTGTTGGTTAGCATTTTAATACTATGGTTGATAGTTATATCCCAAAGAGAAAGTATATAATAATAGAGGGAAGAAACTACTCTGGATAAATAGCAAGATCTTTAGACTACGTAATAAAAAAGCATTATTTAAGAAAATGAAGCAATCCAGAACATTGATTAGTATAAATAAGTATAAGCAGATACTAAGACAGATGAAAAGGGAAATAAGAAAAGCAAAAAACAGGCTGAATTTAGACTGGCCATGTCAAAGAATGACGTTAAAAGTTTTTTGTGTATGTAAACAATAAAAAGGGACAAACTAGATCAGCAGGACCCTTATCAATTAAGGGAAGTCATGTTATGATCCTATGACATTAGCCAAAGAATTTAGTAGCTGCTTTAGTGCTGTTTTCACTAAGGGTGAACATGAAACAGAGTGGTATCAGTTTAAATGAAAAGGGTTTTAAAGTTGAGGGAATAATAACTGTTAAAAATTAGTTAAGAAAATAGGATCCCTGAAGGTGGATAAGGCAGGACCGGAGGGAATCTCAGACTTATTAAAAATTGGAACAAGAATTGGCACCAAGTATTGCCTTGTTAGGTCAGAAATCTTTAACTGAGGGATATGTACCAAATGACTGGAGATCGGACCTGTGGTGCGATTTTCAAAAGGGGATAGGTGTTAAGTTAAATTATTGAGTGGCGAGCTTGACCTCTGTAGTTAGTAAACCAATTGAGGGGATCTTAAGTGATGAGATAAAAAATCATCTGGAACAGAAAGGATTATTGGATAAAAGCCAACATGGCTTTATCAAAAACAAGTAAGTGTGACACAAACATGATCTGTTTTTATGATTAGGTGACCAGGCAGGTGGACGTAGGTAGGAAGGTGGATATGGTAATGCTTGAACTTTAGTGAGGCATTTGATTAGGTCCCTCATGGCCTATTATTATCAAAACTTGTAGATATAGGTCTAGAGGAAGGTTGGTAAAATGGAGCAAGCATTGGTTGATGGAAGATGCAGAGAGTGAGGGTTCAAGGTCATCTGTCAAGTGCAGTAAGGGTTGAGGTGGGGTGCCTTAGGGATCAGTGCTGGGACCCCTGTTGTTTGGTATATTCATAAGTGACCTGAAGATAGATAGTGATAACAAGCTAAGCAAGTTTGCAGAGCGATGTTAAATTGGGGGTGTGGCTGATACTTTTGAAGAGAGACTAAAGTTTGTACAGGATTTGTTAGATATTGAGGAATGGGCAAAGAAGAATAAAATGAGTTTTAATACCAATTAATATGTGATATTGCACATAGGGAAAGTTAATACACATCAGGATTATTATATCCAGGGTACTAATTTAAGTGCTTCAAATTGTGAGAAGGACTTAGGTTTATATATATATATATATATATAGATAGATAGATAGATATACACATATACAACAGGATATGAAAGTGGAGCCTATTGTAAAGTTATAGCAAATAAATCTATGCATTTGGTGAACTGTATTAGAACTTTCCATACTAGGAATGCAGGGGTACTTATCCCATTGTTTAAGTCTTATGTTAGGCCATCTTTAGACTATTGTTCTACTGTTCAGAGCCCTTTATTAATAAAGGATAAAGTCATGTTGAAACATCACAAAGAACTTTAACAAAAAATGATACCAGGTCATGAGAAACAACCTCATGAAGCCAGGCTAAAAGCTATGGGATTATGGTCTTTAGCATGTAAAAGAAAGAGGGAGATGTGTTGACTTTTACAAGGTATTGCAACAAGAGACATTAAGAGAGGATTGGGACTAAGATTTAGAGAAGAGGTTTACAACAGGAAGCATGACCAACAGTTAGTGGGGAAAGGTGAAAAACAAACATAAAAAATATGGTTTTATATGTAGGGCAACTGAAACTTGTAATAGATTGCCAGTGCATGTTGTGCAGGCAGAGTCCTTTTCTATTTTCAAGATTAGGCTGGACAATATTTAGCCATTGGTGACGCCTGTTACTGCCACTGAATTGTGGGGACAGCCTTCATGGGCTATTAACCTTCTTGACTGTCTTAAATAACGTTAGTATGAACTTTAATATGAACATTAGCACATGCAGGGTTATTTGACTGTGTGAGGTAAGGGTACTGTCTGTTACTTAAGTTACAGTATAGTGTATGTGTCTGAAAATTGTGTTTACTACTTACTTTACCAGGACTGGGGGATACTTGTCTGAAATTCTGATAATATCCCAATAATCCTTTTTATTTGGTGCGCAACTAAATTGCAGGTGCAGTTGCTTTAAATGTCTGGTCCCAAGTTGGTGTGGTACTAGCACATCTTTCTAAAGAACTGCAGTATAGAACTAGTCCGACTTTCTCAGCTCCATCACTGAGGGTCTGACAAGGATGACAACTCTTTTAAAACCTTCAGAAACAATGATCTTGTCCCAGGAATGAAATACAAAAAAAGAAAACATGCCATTCTTGTGTGTTCTGATATACAAAGGGATTAATTTAAAATGTTTGGATGATCTACTGCTGCTTGGTCCCCTACCTATCTAGTGTCTCCACCCATTCTCATTATCATTGGGCTTATGAAATACAAGATTTATTGCATTATTTTTAAATAGCAGGGCTCACTCTATATGTTAGTAAAAGGTGTATGAAGAGGACTCTTAGTATATCTGCTCAGTATGTCCTTCCTGGCAAAACTTTGAAACATATAAATAAAATAAATACATATATATATCTGTTTCTCATACTCATAATGTTATGCTCAAATGGGACATGAGGAAGCATAGACAGCAATAGTGAATTAAAGGCAACAGAGAGCAAAATAAAAGGAGAGAAGGTAGACAAGTGGGGGGCACAGTCCAACCTTTAGGATGATTAACCCCATGGTCATAAAAAATGCAGTTGCAACAGACTATATAGCTAGAAAAGTAAAAGATAGCTGTAGAAAGACATTTGCTTATTGCTTAGAGCATTCATCTCCTGGCTTTATTATGGCTACTGGTATGATAGGCTCACCCTGTTACAGCCTACAATACCGCATGACAGCACTTTTGACCCCCTATGGGCTTGATACTCCTGCTGCCTTAATGCCACTCAAATCTCTGGACATGAATCAGAAATGCCAGCATGGCAGGTGGCATCCTAGAGAAGCTTGTATGAGTCACATTTTGTAAGGCTGAGCAAATGTAAAACTGGCAACTTCAGTTCAGCTTTGATTAGGTTTTGCCTCTTTGATTCAACTTTGAGGCTTCAGCTAAAGACTCTTTAGTCCTAGGTTCAGGAATCTAGCAGGGTCTAAATAGGGGAAAAATTCACCATCTATCACCCTTACTGATTCTGGCAATTCCCTACCATGTATACAATCCCCATTCCTCCAAGCCAGTTTTGTTTTGTAACTCAGTCTGCACCTGGCACGGTGCCAGGAGCTGGATTTTTTAAATTGAAAAAGGCTTGGGTTATGGCTTGGCCACCAGCAAGATGGCTGCCTGATTCTTTAGGTCCTAATCCTCTAATTACTATCCATTAAAATCCCCTGATCTACTGAAATAACCTCTAGCACCAGCGCTTAATCCTATGAGGCACCTTTCACTGTGCTGTTTGGATCCAACTCTGGTGTCATTTGGGCCACATGGTGCTTGGTAAATGTAGAAGACAACCTCTCCTCACAGATGGGCTTCCTCCAGCGCTGACAGGCTAAACCTCCATGATGGTGCTCTCTGAAGGTGGGACAGCATCGGCTACATTCACTGGAATTAAACAAATATTTAAACAACCCTTTACCCAGTTTAATCAGCTAGAGCTAGCAACTCAAAGAACAAATGCTAATGTAATCTAGCTGGCTCACTGGCTCAGTGTGGCTGTACAGTGAGTAGCAGACACCGGAGATCAAACCAAGCAGCTCTATTCCTGCATCTGGGACTAGGACAGAGTGATCTAACCACTATGGGGCAAAGTTGAGGACCTTGAGAACTGCAGAAAGCACAGTATCCAGCTTGCTGGTCTGCCAGAGGGCTGTGAGCACAAATATGATAGCCTTCTTGCAACAGATCCTCCCTGTGCTATTGGGGAACCATGCCCTGCTGATATTGAAATTGACTGGGCCCACAGGTTGCTCACACCACCACCCAAGCAATGAGAGTAGCTCAGACCAACTCTGACCTGTTTCTCTGCTACAGACAAAGAGAATACTATGTCCTGGGCCAGAAAAAGAGGACAGCTATCCTTAAAGGGGTATACTGTGTTTATATTTCCTGACTTTTCTCAGGAGCTGCCAGTGAGGTGCAAGGCCTACACTCTAGCTCAAAAGACCCTAATAGGCATGGGGGTCCCATACAACCTTCACTGCCCTCGGCCCTCCACCTAACAAAACACTGTATCATCCAGCAGTTTGAGGTTCCAGAAGTAATAGCTGCCTATATTTCCAAATGCTGGTCACAGACTGATTGGAACTGCTACAAACCCTCAGAGAAATGGAAGATAGACATTTCCCACACAAGACATGGAAATCACTCCTACCTATGATGGCCCAGTTCCTGCTTGATACAGATCTCAACAGTACAGTCCCCATTAAACCCTGTCCCAGCTGAGGAGGGCCCATGGCTACCAGTCACTAAACAAAAAGGCAGAACAAAAAGAAACACCTCAAAAATAATTGCTCACCTTGGTCAAGAAGCAGGAACTGTTGTGGGAGCAGGGGTTCACCAGCCTCCTTTGAAGTCTATTCTGTAGCTCCATGAAGTAACAGCTTTGCTCCCCTCCAACCTGCACAGGACAAAACTGCTAATCCTATGGGAAAACACCACCAGGCAGAAACCCCTGTAGAGCGATGCAACTCAAGTCCTGGCTGGAGGCAGTCAGCTTCACTGTGGCAGTAAGGGCCTCCCCACCAGAAAATCTTCCAGCACCAAGGACCAGATAGCATTAGAACCAGCAGCTGAAATGACATCTTCCCAAGCAACTGCACCTCCAACATGACTGTATGGACGTCATCTGTTGGTGCAAGTCAACATCAGTTAAAGCAACTGTTCATATCCCAGATGCGAGCTGCCTGACTAAAAGACGTCATACAGACTTGACCCTATCTGGTCTGGTGTTCAACTCAGATGCAACCCACTTAAAGGGGCCACACTGCATATTGTTTGAGAATAGGGTGCCCTGTGTTCAGTACTGAGACTAGCCCTCTTTTCTCCACAGTTTCTCTTATGTGCTCTTAGGCAGACCAGCATACATCTCAGTAGTGGCCCTTTTAAATGCAAGGAGTGGGAGCCACTGTTCCAAAGTTCACCTTGCCAGTCCAGTCTCAAAACACACTCTAGGGCTCACTTGCCCAGAACATCTGATTTCTGCACCATGTTCCCATGGAAGTTGCCCTAAGAATCCCTTGTTAATTACCTACCAGTGGCCATGACTGTGGGTGATGGGCACCCTGATACAGGACCTGGAAACTGTGACTTGGCATTTCCTCTCTTCCCACCCAGGAAGACACAAACCTACTGATGGTTAATATTTTCTCTATGAAAAGGTGAGTAGAGCCCTCTCCTTAGGAGGCAGTATAGCACAGTGGGTTAAGGCTCTGAGCTGCAGATCTGCAGATCTGGACACCTCGATTTGAATCCCACAGCCACTTGGGTGCATACTGTGTGATCCAGAGCAAGTCACTTAACTTCCTATGCTCCCAGGTTGCATCTGGAAACAAGCTGGCTTAGTGTGCTACTCCTGGTTAAACAATGTTCCTTTTCCCTTACCAAAGCTGCTGCTATACATGGCATATCTACTTTACATGGGCAAAGACACTTTCACTGAAGGTATACTGGCACACTGCTCAGCTCAATGATCTCTCCTCCTCCTTCCAATTACAGCAGCGCAAACAGGAATTGGGCTTTAGACACTGCCATGGGTGGGGTAATGCCAAATGTTGATAATAGGTTATTCAGTGATTTTAATTCCACCTGGAGACAGCTCACTGTTTACTCCTTCCTCCTCCTGACCTCTGAGGAGAATATACTCCCTCTCCATCCCTCATGTACAATAGCAGTGCTTGTTCCTCCTGTGATTTTCATTTCCATGCTCCAAGCATGGGGTGCAGGTGGGCAGGGATCCCTAAGACCCTAATAATCAAGAAGAGGTTTCCTACTACACAAGGTACAGATAACTTCTAGCATGGGTAGGAAGGATACAACCCCACACCCATGGACTGTTGCCATGTCATGTACCCATCCTAGGCAGTAGTGATTAGGGTGCATTTATAGGGTAGGACTATTCTTGCTGCTTTCCCTCTGTGGTGTTATGATGTCCTTGGCTTTCACACTTGGGGTGGCATCACCTGTGCAGATGTGGAGCCTAGTTGTGCTGGATAGGGAGGGTAGGTTCACCCTGAAGAGGGCATGGGGCTTGTTTGTTCTCCCCTGTAGGGCGTGCTAGTGTATATAGTAAATTTATGAAATGTGAGTCAGAGAATGTGCATGATATACAGTGAAATGTTTGTTTTGACATTCCTGTCATAGGCAAAGGATTTGGGGTGTAGTGGCAGTGTACTGGTATGTCTTTATATCCGGTTTTACATAGCTCATGGTATGGCTCGCAGCTGCTTCTATGACAGACCTTAACTTAGTCAGCAGGAATGTCACGGGCCTTAGTTTGCAACTAAAGTAAAGAATGTATTAGCCCATATAAAAGACTTTGGACACAATCTGCCTTTCTGCAGGAGACCTGCCTTGATGGGGCAGAAGCAGCCAAACTTGCTTGAGAATAGGTTAAACCTGAGATCCACAGTGCAGCCCCAACTAAAATTTAAGACCATGATTATGGCTGAGACACTGAAGTTCTTTAAGATGAATGGCACTGTGGATTTCTTCCAGGGTACACTTTAGGAGGCCTATTAAGCCACCACAAGGGTGCGAATTATAAATCACACAATAAACTAGAGCAAGAACACAGAAGCTGAATTGGCTAATCTAGAAAAGCAGCTGTGGATGGTCAAGGAGACCTGCAAACAGCAGAGCCCTCTTGACCAAGGTTTAGTAACTCAGATCACAAGTACACAATTGAAAATTAACAAAATCCTTCCTCAAAAGATGAGCTGGCACTATTTTGTATGAGACACTCCTATTGGGAGGACAGGGACAAGGCAAGTAAACTACTGGCATACTGAATCAAAAAAGATAGGCAGAAATACAAACCCAGAGTAAAAGATGTAGGAGGATGCTTTCAAAGTAATCACTACACTATCAATAAAATAATGCACACCTATTATCAAATCCTTTTTCCTCCTCAAACTCTCCTGACCTGCAGGATATTGAGTATTTTCTGTTGATCCTCCAATTCCTTGAGTATCCAGCTCAGCCTAGCACTCTGGATTTACCTACTCCACTGTTGCAAGTCCAGCAGGCGATCAGCTCTTTTGGGAGATGGGTACTCAGTTGATTGCTACCAAATACTATTCAACAACCTGAGACCCCCTGTTATGGGTAAAAGGAGGCCTTCACCACAGGCCTTGTACCCCCAACCCTTGGAGAGGCAGTGATTACAGTCTTACCCATGAAAGAAAAAGTTTTGGCTGCTCCTGCAAGCTATAGACCCATATCCCTCATATACACAGGCACAATAATTCTTGCAAAAATCTTGGCCACTAGACTGGATCCCCTTTTGCAAGTTCGTATCCACCAAGTCAGGTTGGCTTTGTCAAAGGATATCATAGTAATGAACATACTAGGACCCTCTTGAATCTTATCAATGTTGCCAAGGGCTCCCCACATCTGCAGTCACACTGGTAGTGTATTTGGAGGGACTTTGACTTGGTGGAGTAGGGGTATCTCCTAGCCACTATGGAATGCATGGGCCAAGGTCTCAGCCTCCTAGTCTGTATCAAGACCCTCTAAAGTTCCCCAATGACCAGCATCCTTACTACTAGCTTGGGTCCTTGGTGTTCCTCTACAGAAGGAATCTGGTAGAGCTGCCCTCTTTCCCGCTGCTTTTCATTATAGCTATAGAACCAATTGCCATGGCTTTAAGGACACACACAGCTCTCACAGGCATACCCACTGGTGAAAGAAGAATATAAGACTCTGCTTTACATGAATTGATCTTCTTATGCTCCAGGCAGATGATGAAGCATGACTGACACCCACCCTGGAGGTCCTCAACAACTTCTCCCAAATATCTGGATTGAAGTTTCATCAAATGAAGAGTGAAGTCCTCTCCCTAAATTTGAAAGGGAAAGCCACCACCTTTACATCTAAAGGACTTAAGTGGGCAGCAGAGATATAAAATATTTTGAGGTAACAATTCATCACAACATGGGTAAGATGTTGGCATCTAACATGTCTCCATTCTTAGAGGCAGTCACCACTTGAACTAAATAGGAAAAGTCTCACTCTCTCCCTGACTGGGAAGTTGGCAGTTACATGCATTGAAGATGATGTTAGCCCCCAAGATAATGCACCTCCTGGCACATCTGCCAGTCTACATCCTGGAGTCTTGGTTTACCAAAGTAGACTCTTTAATAGACAGTTTTCTATGGGATGGGAAACCCCCAAGATACAGCAGAGCAAGACTTTGAAATCACTGGAGAAAACACATATGGGACCTGACATGATTGAAGGGCTACCATATGGCATACTTAACCACCACAAAATGGTTATTCCCATCACCTCCAATGCCCTCAATGATTTTGCATTAATCAGGGTATTTCACTCACTGATATGCCAGCTATCTTCCTGTACAACAAGATTCCCCGTATCTAAAGAACATCCCACCATAGCAACTTCTAAAGAGGGCTACAGGATGTACAAGCTCCCAGCCATGAACCTGACTCCCTCATTGGCACCCCTGTGGGTGATCTCTAACCTCACCAACTTGAGAAGCAGAGCTCATTGGGGCATCCTCATTGTCAATGACATACTGACTGCAAACAGAAGATACAGTGACACCTTCACCATGATTCAAAACAAGTTGACCTTGCCTAAACAAGATTTTAGCTCCACAGCACTCCTTCCTCAGCTTCCTGGACTTCAGAATGATTCTGCAGTGCAAGCCACCTTCATCATCTGCACATTTGTTTCTGTTTATATTGTCCCTTTCTGGCTAGGCTCTCTTTGTGCTGTCCATCCCAGCTCTGTCACTCAGCTTCTCATGAGCTTACGTCCACCTCCTGTCCTCCACCTGCCACACATACCCTTTTGCTGGGGAGTGGTAGGCAGCTATCACACTGCTCAGACCAGGTCCAGACAGAGCGGAGCCATGTGGCTGTTTCAGGGCCTGCAGGAAGCCAGGCAGTCATCTTTCCTTCTGCCATAGTGTTTCCATTGTTGTGCTGGTCCCTCCTTGGGCGGCAGCTCAGGTGTGCATGTGCAAGCATGCTAATATGCGTGTGCAGCACCAGCCTTAGTCTACCCCCATGTTACTCCAACTGTACTGCCACCTGTGGTCACCCTAGGTGGCAGTATAGCAATAGAGTCTGAAGCCTTCCCTCCCTGGAGGAGGAGGTGTGGCCACTCCTCTGCCATCACCAATGGTAGTGCTACTGCTGTGCCAGTGGGCCAGCTCATTTTCTGCACTTGCCAGGAATTCCCTAGGGGAAAGCAAGTTTCATGTACAAACAACATAAAGACTCCCAACCTGACCAGTCTCAGGAAGCCAGAGCGGGCTTGGGAAACAGACCTGCATAAACAATCCTTTACTCTGCATGGTCTGCCAGCCTCTTTAGATCTCACAGTTCCTGCAGGAAAGCAGGAGTAGGCTGATCTGAAATATAATTCTCCTACAATGGTACCACACTCTGGCAGTTCTTGAAAAACTAGGCTATCATCCTGAAGACAATTGTTAGAGATACCAACTGCCTGGAGCCAATCTCCTGCATGTTCTTTGGGAGTGTTCATCCATACAGGACAAGTGGACAGGTATCCGCCAAATCTGTGAAAGGATTATAGGGTAGACTACCCACTAGATGCCCCAATGATGCTCCTGGATCTCTCCACAGATGCTATTTTCAAACATGCTCCAGCTGCATGATGGCTAGTGGCAGTAGCTGTGGTAGTCAAATGACTTCTACTTCATAGGTGGAGAGCCACTGAGGTCCCCACTGTGGCAGAGTTGCAGATACCAGTAGGACAACTGGCTGCACTCAAGACTCACCCACAAGAACATGGGTGCCATACAAGCCTAACCAAACAAGCCTATCAAAGGTTTGGTAACCCTTCCTGCCTTTAGTCTACTGCCATAATGCCTATCGTCCTGAATATGGATACTTCCTGTCAGAGCAGTAGATGTTGCTTCCCGGCCACTCCCAATCACGTCATAACTCAGTGATTCTCCTCCTCCTTCCTCCATAAATCTATCCTCATTAGTCCACATGTGATACCCTAAGATCTACAGTCCCTTTTAAATCAAAGTGTTAGTACTCCTTTACTTCAATATTCTGTGCCTGTACTCTTTTCTTATGTCCCCCGTTTGTAGTTATGCAATCATTTGTTGCTGATGAATACTATATTCATTATGTAGTTCCTGTTACACATTCATTGATTGGTGCTATGCTGAATTACTGCATAATTTGTGCACTATGTGACTACATTATAAGATGTAATGTATATTATGAAAATTTTAATAAACAGACTAAGTGAAGAGAAAATGTTCGGGAGGATGGAGGTGGGTAGAAAGTGACAAGGGTGGGGAAAAGGGTGGCACAAAGACTAGCCCTTGCCACCTAAATGGATTAGAATGCTTTTTGTTATTAATTATGTTGCTGAAGATAGCAGTGATCTAAAGTGGCCAAAAGTTCAATTGGGTTGCATCAAAGGAAAAATGATGAATTTTGGAACATCCAGCAAATGCAAAACTCAGCATCTGCTCTGTCTTTGTAGGTGATTAACAAATCTAATAGGGTTATCTGGTCCATCAGAAGGAATATTAGATCACGTAACTCAGAAGTTCTGGTACCTCTGTATCGAGCATATGTAAGGCTGCATTTAGAGTATGCATCTCAGTTGTGGTGTCCATATAAAAAGGTGAATGTAGCAAACTAGAAAAAGTACAGAGTAACTTTACTAAACACATTTATGGTCAATACAATGATGATTATGCAACTAGATTAGTGACTCTAAATCTAATGTCACTAGAAATACGATGCTTGAGGTTGACCTCTTATTGCTATATGATATAATACAGGATCCGCATTTAATGTCAGATTTGGGGTTGGTCTTTAAAGATAGCACTTATAATATCCGTGGCACCACTGCAACTTATGGTAACATATTTAACTATAATAACAGGAAGCTTTTCTTCACACTAAGGGTTATTGGTCCTTGGAACAGTTTACTATTACATATTGTCATTAATGGAACTAAATCTATATTACAGAAATGAATTGACACACTACTATTATCTGAGATCAGCTCCACTATTACCCAAATATGTAATGTTGTGTAGAAGGTGCAGATATAGGCTTAACCAGCCTTTTACCCCTAAAATCCTTATTATGATCCTTAGTATGATCCTTAGTAGGTGATATTGTATGGGAGCATTTATGAGTCACACCCTGAAGGGCCACAGGAATAGTTCTTGAAGTGAACGTCACTGTGTTTATGTAAGTGTATGCAGATAATTAATTAACAAGTACATATAGCCCTAATCACCATGTTGATCAAAATACCATAGCAAAAAAAATCATTGTCTGCAGTGATTGACCACTAATAACCAAGGTAGCAATTAATAATTTTGTAGTCTGATATTAACACTTACAGGACTGCATATTGGAAGCACTTGCAAACCTACTTGCTAAAGCAATTTAGTGCTCACAAATTAGTGAGCAGGTGTAAAGTAGGTGTTATTCAAACAGACACAATGCATGATCTGTAAGCACAGGGTACTAAAGGAGCATGAGTAATGACTCGCCTGAAAACAAGTTTACTGTAGTTAGGTCACCCTGCTGTAGTCATTAAGTCAAGGGACAGCAGATCACAATTTCACTGCCAATAAAATAGATTTTGTTTTCCTGTAAGGAAGCACATATATCATTAAAGAATAACAGTTTAGTGTTCCACATCTACAATTTAGCAAGCTGCTGCCAGGATACTGGGAAAAGCTACAGATAACGGAGACTTAGTACCTGCTTGCACTGCTTACTAGATTGATCTAATGCACACTGCACCAAACTGCCATTATGCTTTCCATCTCATGTTATCTCAGGGCAAAGCTTATTAAAAAGTACTTGAAAAAATAAAGCTTCCAAAGGCTGTGAAAGGCTCTTCAGTGTTTAGCAAGCTTGTTAAAAATATGTACATCTTCTTTGTTCTACTGATGTATAATTGTTCTGGATTCTTTTTAAGATTTATGGATTCAAATATGCATGGTGATGCTGTTTCCTGTGAGGTAGGTGAGAGATGGAAAGACACTTGTTCTTACACAGTTGAGCTATCTAACAATATCTACTTCCATCTGCTTCTGAAATTTATTGTTTTCTTTTATGTAGCATCAGTCATGCAATCCAGTATACCAAGATGATTTACAAAGCCTCTTGAAAAATAAGAGAGACGACAGCTTGTTGCAGTATTACCAACCAAGGTTCATGCTCTGAGATAAGGGGCACTGAAGGGTTAGAGTGAGGAGGTTGAACTTCCCAGAGGAAGTTCTCTTCCATTACAGTGGGAGGGTTCTCAGGCCTTGCTGCTCAAACACCACTTGGGTTACCAGAAATGGTGGTGCAATTGAGCACCTGCAGCAAAGAAGGGATATCCAGCTAGCAATAAACTGCCACAGTATAACATCCCGTGCATGTGGGGCATCTCAGCAGCATCCATAATGAACTGGAGAAACAAAGGAAAAACAGCTGTTGGCAAACTGTCTGATGGTCTGAGCAACTTTCAGACACCATGCCCTTCACGGGACAGGGGACAGGTGAGTCATCGATGGGCAGTCCATCCATCACTGGCATTACAAAGAGAAGGCAAGCTGTGGGATCCATCTAATTGCAGTCAGAGGTTGTTAGGATTGGGAGGCCACCAAAGGGTCTCAATGGGGACAGCCAGGATGCTGAAGGAGGAAAAATGGTCCATAAAAAAGAAAGAGAGCAGATACAAACAAACAATAAACACCCAAAATACAAAATAATGTATCATAATTAGGACTGGGTGGAATGTGGAATTCCACCTGTGAAATTTACTAGGAATAGCAATTCCACTTCAAAATACCAATTGAATTTATTTTTAAATTCCACAGAATTCCAAAAACATTTGCACTAAAACCAAGGAATTATATCCTCGGACTGCAGAAAACAATCTGCAGTTTATGGAAACTGTGGATTATGAATCTGCAAAAACATTTTGCTTGTGAAATTTCAGAATTCCATTGCTGATGGAATACCACAAAATGTTCTGAAATTCTATGGAATTTTGTTCTGTCACAATCTGAATATTATGCACTATTAATAATAATAATAATAATCATATACTAATAAGATTTTTATTCACACAATAAGGAAAAGCATTATCACAGTCTGAAAGACTGTGAACAAATAAGCAATAAGCTATGATGGGGTGTGTATTTAAAGATTAATACTGCAGGCCCCAGAGGTGTCAGGAAGTATGAGGCCATAGGTTGAGTGTTTTTATGTCTGTGGGAAGTACACCATTAATCTGTTAATTCCCACCCTGGATTGACTTACTGCACTTATAAAATGGTTCATTGTAGGTAAGGACATTTTCCAGCCTTAGTAATGAGATCTGGTTTCTGACCCTGCATTATTAGCATTTTAATGCACGATCATGTGATGACTGTTGTACAAGGAGCTCTCTGGATTTATCCTTACCATTTCATAATACAGTATAGGGATCTATGAAGCATGGAAATAATCTTATGGATCAAATTGAAAACAATGGGCGAATATATATATAAATGAACACAATTATTCACTATACTACTGTTATAATATCAGCAGCCTGGACACCAAATAAAAGGAAGATTATGTGTTTAATGTTAATTTGGATTATGTGGACAATGGTTTTCAATAGATTATGTAAGGAATAACACAGGCCAGGGTGTCAGGTTCTACTTAAATATACAGACATATCAGACATATTGTGTGTCATCATGCAGTGCTGGATATATCCATATATCTTGCACAATGAGACACCTCAGGATGTGTTATTCCATTTATAAAATAGTCTAATAAAAATCAACCTCCTGATCCAAGTTCTCCAATTGTAGTGAGATAACCGTACACCCCATGATAGTTCTCATCCAATTAGGTTGCTGGATTTTTCCACCCTGTCTTATACAGTACAATATTTCACAAGAGATGGACAGACCCTAAAAGGTCCTGACTCTTATTATCAGGGCAGGACCTCGGTCAGGTCTAGATTAGTTCTAATCTGATTGTTTTTGATTCAAACCAGAACCTTCAGGAAATTAATGAAAATACATGAAAACAATCACAAATACAGCAAAAACTGAAAATAAAGTACTTTTCATACCTATGTATATATCTGTGTTTCTGACTCCATTACGTTCATTCTTCTGCAGGCTATAAATAATCCACATAAAGTATGCTGCTTTCCATTACCTTTTGGGATGGGGCATGGTATCTTTCATTAAACATATTCCTGTCCCTTATCCCGCCCCAGTAATTATGCATATCCCCAGCACCTCTCATCTCATGACAGCCTCCCCACCTCAGTATGCCACACACCCTTATCCCCTTTCCATCTGCTGCCACCCCACACTGCCCCAGTAGGTGCTCCCTGCCTCAATATGCACACCTGCCACTCCATCTGTTGATACCCACCCTTTGCCATTATAAATACAACAGCCCTCCCCATCTGCTGATACCCTCTTCCCAACATGAATACACCTACCCTCCTTCATCCATTGATACTTACCCTTTTCCAATATGAATACAGTTATTCCCTCCTCTCATCTGCTGATTCCCATGCTTTCCCAATACCAGAACTGCTTCCCTATCTCCATCTTCTGATTCTCACCTTGTCCAAATGCCCTACCCTTCCTCCCATTTGCTGATACCCACCCTGTCCCAGAATAAAATGAATACCCCTGCTCTCACCTCCCTTCTCCCTCTACCCATTCCCCTTAAGCCACACACATCTGATAATAAGGGATACATGATGGTGAGGTATATGATAGTGCTTTATCAGTGTGCGTGGCAAGTGAGCTCGGGGTTATCATGAGTGGCTCCGCAAAGTGGAGCCATGAGTGATTAAACCCCCGAGCTCACTTGCCACTAGTTTGGATAAAAGTACTATCACATACCTCAGCATCACATATCCATTTTATATTATAGGGATTGACATTTATTGTGCATTGTTTAATAGTTGCATGGTTATTTTGGTAGTTTTTACCTGTTTCTTGGGGTTTGATTTCTTTTCCTGTGTTTCTCCACTAGGCTTTCTTGTGTTACTGGTGCGTCGTGTCATGTGGTCTTATTTTATTGGTTGTTGGGAGATGTGGGCAGGTTTGTGTTCTTCGGTTTCGTATGTGTAGCTGTAAATTGTTGCTGGCTGAAACAGAGAAATTAGTGGTGGGTAGGGCAGACAATGTAGTTTGGCAGTAGGTTTCTTAGTGACTTGTACACAGTGCTGATAACAGGAGCTACGTAATGAGAGTGCTGATAACCTGCAGTTCTTGTTGCCTGTGTACCGTCATGACAAGTGAATTGCTTAGTAGTGTTGCTGCCAGTTTTATGTGATGCATAATAAGTCAAGCTCTATAATATAATGCCTATGCCACTGCTGCCACAGCCTCCTGATATACTGATAAAGAAAAAAAACACTTGCCATCAAGCTTTGAGACCTTTGCATGCTCTTGATGCTGCGTTGTCTCCCACTAGGTAACCTGTTCCTCTGCTCTCTCACTCATGCCACAGCAGTGCTACAAGCATGTACTCTTGTAGTGTTTCATAAGAGAGGGCACATGAGGGGCAGCTGAGAAAGCTGAGAGAGAAAAAACAAAATTGACTCATTTTTATTTCCTGTGGACAGGGGTATGTGATTTGGGCAGATGAGAGAGAAGTTGGTGAGGTTGATGGTTTTGATTCCCATTGGGATCGTTAGTCATCCCTAATTATGACATTATGGAATTTCCCAGTAGTATGGCTAAAGTACAGTAGTCAGCACTACATCTATTCCTCTTCTGTCGGTTCAAAGAATGAAATGAATGTAAATTGAAAATGAACAGAAAAATGCATTCAATTAGTCATAAAACTGGACCAAAGTTGCAAATTCCACTTTGCATAAATTTCTGAAATTTTCAGAACTTCTTCCATTAGCGAGAGCAGAACCTTCTGAATGTGTTTGGTGGATTTTTACCCAGTTCCACAGAATTTTGTGACTGAACTGCGGAATAATACACATGAACTGTAGGATAACAGCACTGGGAAATTTATTCAGGAATGCAATGGATTATTCTGCACTTCAATGATCCGTTCTGCTGAATTTCTTTCTGCAGATTAATACATTAATCCACAATTCTATGTATTGTTGATTAATGTAATAAACTGAAGAAAGAAATTCTGCAGAACCGACCTCCCCCACCACCAATCACCAGCCTCGTAAAAAAGAATTCCTTGGTGCAAGTGGTTCTCCACCCATGACCGCCGATCGCCAGCTGGAGTGAAAGTAAAAGTTTCCTGGTGGCTGGTGGTCCCTCCCAACCTGATCACCCACCCTATATATAAATAAAGAGTCCAGGGTGTCCTGTGGTCCCGCCCCCACCTGATCACCCATCTGATGCATAAATAAATGTTTCCTGGTGTCTGGTGGTCTCTCCTCCACCTGATCACTCACCCGATATATAAATACATTTTCCTTGGTGTTCCAGTGATCCCTCCCCACCCAAATGTAATCCATTTCCTGGAGGTCTAGTGTACCCTCCACCCTCCCACACTGGCAGGTAGTGACCCACCACCCTGCATCCCAATCTCAAGCTGATGATCAGTACAGACCTCCTCTCTCCACCATGGCTGGCCATTGACTGAGCTGTCAGTGAATGGACACGTGCTTGTACAGGCACACACTCATTCATTGACAGACCAGTTCTAGCTCATTCAGTGTGTGTGTGTTGAGACAGGTCTGTTGGGTGGCTCAGAGAAGCACAGAGGGCTTTTCCAGTCACTGCCATGGGGTCAGAATGGAATGAATGGTGTGATGGACCCTGGGGTCCACCTTTCTATTTCTCACATCCTGACCCCTGCCAGTGACCAGAACAGCCCTCTGCTCTTGTCTGAGCCACCCAACAGAGCTCTCAGACACTTTGAATGAACCAGAGCTGAAAATCAATGATCATGTGCTCATACAAGTACATACTCATTCACTCAGAGCTCAGTCAGTGACCAGTCATGGTGCAGAGAGGAGGGCTATGCTGGTCACTGACTTGGGATGAGGGGAGCAGAGTAGTGGATTACTACCTGCCAGTGTGGGTGGGTGGGGTCCACTAGATCACCAGGGAAATGGATTACATTTAGGCAGGTGATCGGATGGGGATAGGGACCACTGAACACCTGGGAAATGTATCTATACATCAGGTGGGTGATCAGATGGAGGAGAGACCAGTTCCTCCCTGCCAGTAACCATGTTGTTTACTGTCCTGTAGTTCATTGCTCTCCAGGTAGTCCAATAGATTCTCTTTGACTAGCGTTTCCATCAGTTTACCCAAATAGAGGCAAGATGGACAGGTCTGTAGTTATCCAGTTTCTCCTCGCCCCCCAATGGCATGGGGCTATGTTTGCTACCCTCCGGTCTTTTGGAACCACCCCAGTCTCAACTGAGCTATTAAACAACCATACCAAGTGTTCGGTTAGTTCCATTACCAAGACCTTGAGCATGCTCAGATGCTTCACACGTGGGCCCAAGGGTCTTATCTATCTTTAGGGCTACTCATCCTTTATGAACTGTTTCACTGATAAATACTTGCTGCCTTATATCAGGGATTCCTCGTACTGTCACCTTAATGCCACTCTCTGGCAGAGGCCCTCTGTCTTCCCTTGTGAATAAAGAGCAGAAGTAGTTATTGAGAATTACTGCTTTCTGCCCGTCCTCCTCAATTACCCAGTCTCCTCTGTTAGCCTAACAATTCCTTCTCTCTTCTTTCTTTTTGACCATCACATTTGGATCACATTGTACTTGTGCTGCTGCAGCTGCACTGGCTTTCTATTATGGGATGCAACACTTTCAAGATCTTATTAACCTACAAAGCCCTACACAGACTGGGGCCTGATTATCTCAAGACTTCTTAGCTTGGTGTGCTCCTAATTGACAGTTCCACTCCTCCAAGGGCATGTTTTTGTTATCCTGAGGGCTCATCAGAAACTGTAGGGAGCGTTCCTTTGCACTTTCAGACTTTTGTCTATGGAACTCCCTTTCATATCAACATAGAAGTCCCACTGTTGTAGAGAGTTTTCAAAGAGGTTGAAAACTCATTTATTTAAATTAGTGTATAATTTGGATAGTGAGAATGGACACATGCCTGCTGTTTTAAGAAATGCTTATTAATTTATATTAAGTCCACTACTGTTTTATGTATGTCTTTCTGGTGATATAATACTATGTTGTGAAGTGCTGTCAGCCATTTGGATGTGGTGTTGTATGAAAATAAATATCTTACCTTACCCAGTGACTGGCTGTTGAGGTTCTAAGGCAGTAAAACATTAAATGCATTTAATAAAGAGAGTACATCCACTTGTATAACAATTGCAAATTAAATCTTTGTAGCAGCTCTGTGCTCCCTATCCACCAAAAAGCACTAGAAATTCCACAAAAGCTTCATAGTATACAGTATTATTTTTCTTTTTTTTTTGGCTGGTATTGCAACTAATCTGGAAATCTAAAGAATTAGATGGCACAAAGAAGCTATCAATCTAATTTCAGAAATGTTTTGCATTGATCCCTTAATATCTTTATGCAGTGAAATTGTTTCAGGTTCAGGTAATAACCAAATTATCAGTAAATGCCAGAAATTATTAATTACATTAAACCCTTGTTTAGAACCAATAGGGCATGGGAGCATTTTTGTCCAACATGATTCTACAAGATCTGCCTGACAGTCAAACATAAATTAAATAGAAATGTTAGATACTGTAAAAAAAAAACATAAATCCAGGAAAAATCTTTGTTCTCTGAATAAAGCAAGGAAAGAATATAGGAAATTATTTGATCTTGAGTAGGAAAAATACCAGAAAAGTTTGTGGAACAAATAAAGAAGAACAGTCATATGCTAAAGGCACCAGACCCTTCTGGTCTTTGGTTAGCCATAGCTATAACCAATATTCTAGGGAAGTGGAAGCATATATTACATTACAGGTATGGGAGGAGCATTTTCAATCTCTTTACTTCTCCGATTGAAAAGATATTGGAAATTTTAATGTCAATGATCTGAGGTTTGAAACTTTGTTACATTTCTCACCAAGGCCTTTCTGTATATATTGGGAGGAAATTAAGCAAACATTGTCCTCAATTACATCCAATAAAACTCCAGGTCCAGACAAAATTTTATCTGACATTTACAAAACATTTCTTGATTTGTGGGTTCCTGTCTTTTAGTAGTATTTAATAGATTTGTCCAAGAAGAAAATTTTCCAAATAGCTTGGAGGGAATTATCATCTTTCCTATATATAAAATGGGTCAGGTTTTTGATCCTAGCATGTATAGAATAGATCCATTAGTCTCATTGATACATCTCAGAAGGTATTTTGTAAAATAATATTGCAGAGGATACAGTCCTGGATCCATGAAATCAGTTATTGAATGGGGACTGAGAATGGTTTTAGGAGTGGACGATCTACTATTCAACACTGTTACTTTTGTCACATCTTATTTATAAATACACACGTATTAAGAAACCAAAACTTTATTGTTGTTTTGAGGACCTCGGGTCTGCCTTTGACAGTACAGTATTAGCCATAGATTATTATGGCTGAAATTGCAAGCTTATAAAATAGACCCCTTCCTCTTAGATATTGTAATAAGGTTACATCAAAACACTGGGGTAAGAGTACAGTACAACTAGTCTGGAAGATTAACATCTGTTGTTAGAACTAATCTCAGAGTCCAACAGGGATGTATTCTTGCCCCCACTTTATTTAACGTGTATATTAATACTATAATAGAATGGTTGGATCTTCCTGAATCTCATTCTCCAAGTGTGTCAAATAGGAAGGTAAGCTGTTTAGCTTACACAGATGATATGGTACTGATTTCTACATCATTAGTTGGTCTACAAAGAAAAATAATCATTTTGTTGTATTAGGCAAGCATAGCAGATTGATTATTAATATAGATAAAACCAAATTAGTAGGTTTTGGCAATAAAAATAGACAGATTCCAAGGCTATTTATGGAAAATTCAAAGATAAAACTCAAAATTGTTATGATCATCTGGGAGTAAGATTCTTAAACAATTTTGCTAGAATAGGCATCTTTCACTGATTGAAGCAAAGTTAAAATGGCAGTTAAAATATTTATTTGTAGATTTAGAAAAGGTGCAGTTCAGGGTGTACTCGCAGTTATTAATGCCAAAATACAAACTAGTGCACTATATATAGCTGAAATCTGAGCCTTCTCTAATATAAAATCATTGGAGATTGTATTGAATAACATATTTCGCTTTTATTGTGTGTCCCTCAGTTAGTTCCTGCAGGGGTTTTAAGACTGGAACTTGGCCAGTTCTGAATCTCTACTCTTGTCACACAGAGGCATCTGATTTTTTTCTTAATCTTTCCAATTGCCTGAGGATAGACTCACTAAGCAATGTCTGGAAGGAGAAATTGAATATTTGAGGAAATGTTTCACTTGTCCAATGGTTAAAATTATTAAAGAGAACTTATTTACGCTGGGTTTGGGACATTTATTATATGAAATTTATTACAGATTAAATATTGAAGTTATTTCTCAAATAAAGAAAAGGTTAGAGATACAACGATTTCAAGGGACTTTCTCAGGTTTCTTTTTATTCAAAAATTCAAATGGTTTGGGACATTTATTATATGAAGTTTATTACAGATTAAATACTGAAGTTATTTCTCAAATAAAGAAAAGGGTTAGAGATACAGCCATTTCAATGGACTTTCTCAGGTTTCTTTTCTTCAAAATTTCAAATGGTATAAGCAACATAAACTCTACACTATCTTAAACCTTACTTAACCAGTCTATCTAATCCTTTAGATCAGAAACTTTTACTAGGTTCAGAATGTAACTTTATGATGCAAATTATATACATTTCAAACAGAAACAACCTGGTATTAAAACTCCCCACTGTAAATGTGAGATAAAGGTTGATGATGACTTTAAGGATATTATATGTATATGTCCGTGTATGCAAACAAAAAGAGGTGATTGGTTAGGCCCTATACTTGCTGACCTCAGTATTCCCTTGGATCAATTAATCCCAGCATTGTACAATACTCAGGCTCCAAAACAGGGCAAAGGAATGCATGCCTAAAATGGCATGTGAGCGGAGGCAGGTAGAGTATGGGGTGGGAACCAGGGACAAGTGGGGGTTGGAGAGTGGTTCTGTTAAATGCTAGGGGCTTAGGCAGTAAGATGCCTGAGCTTCAGGCAATGCTGGTGGAGGGGCAAGTGGACATGGTGGCTGTCACAGAAACATGGGCCACCCCATCAAGACTAGGACCTTAACCTGTGTGGGTATACTCTGCTCAGGAAGGATAGGGTGGTGGGCAAGGGAGAAGTGGCACTGTTCATTCAGGATGGCATCCGTATTTGTAAAATGGAAGATTTGGATGACAGGGTGGAGGCCTTATGGGCCACCATGGGGACCCGGGGCAAGTTAGTTAAGATGGGGTAGTCCACAGACCACCAGGGCTGGCTGAAGTTCAGAAGGATTGTTTGTTAACTAATCTTAGGACCATTATGGTCAAGAAGGAGATAAGGTGGTGATATTGAGGGTGACCTGAACATGCCAGCAACTGATTGGGGAACCATGATGTCTCCTGTGGCTAGGAACAGATGCTGTTGGATGCCTTTTAGGATGCATTTCTTGTGCAACAGTTTGATGACCCAACTAGGGTGGCCATATCCTGGATGTAGTCCTGGTGGACAGTAGCCTAGTTTGGGGACTCAAGGTGAGGACCCTTTAGCTGGAAGGGACTATGACACGGTCTGGTTTGTGCTAGACATGGGAGGAGGGTGGGACCACACTAGGACTAAGCTGGTTGACTTTAGGGGCAGACTTTGAGCACATGGGCACATCCTCAGGGACCACTTGGTTGGGATTAAGCAGGACATGGGCGTAGACAGTGGGTGAAATCATCAGGAGAGGTGTACAGGAGGCACCAGGTCCTGTGTAAGGTGAGATGCAAGGGTGGAAGATCCAGAGAGATCATGCTGGTGGACCAGGGAGGTCCAGGAGGGTGAAGGAAAAGAGCAGCCTACCATAGGTTCAAGGGATCGAGAGGGTCATGAATAGGGATGAGTGTCATCGCACAACCAGGCAGGTTACCAGGGTGGTGAGGGGACCAAGGCAAAGATGGAACAGAAATTGGCACAGGGGATCAGGAAGGAGAACAAACATTCTTTAGGTATAGTGGGGAGAGGAGGAGGAGGGTAAGGGACAGTTTAGCAGATTGAGGACGATAGGGGTAGGCAGAGGAGGCAGGAGAACAAGTGGTGTTGCTCAATGAATACTTTGCATCAGTTTTCACTAGGGAGGAGGAGTCTCAGGAAAAGGGGCACAGGGGATGGATGGGACAGGGCCCTTGCAAGTTAGGTTACCTTTGACACTGTGGGGTCAGGGAACTGGTTAATACAGGTGGAGAAGTGCAGGATTGGATGAGGTTGGTGAGAGCATGGATGGGAAATTTCCATTGATAGGGTGAGGAAAGCTCTCTGATCCCTGAAAAGTAAAATCCCCAGATCCTGATGGGATCCATCCAAGGGTACTGTGAGAATTGGCTGATGACCTAGCCAAGCCATTGGCAGCCCTTTTAATGCTTCTCTGCAAACAGGGAGGGTGCTGAAAGATTGGAGGAGGCACATATTGTGCCCATTCATAAAGAAGGATCCAGGAAGGAGCGGGGAACTACAGGCCAGTCAGCATGACATCAGTGGTGGGCAAACTGATGGAGACCATAGTAAAGGAGAGGCTGGGGTGTTCTTGGTAAAACAGGGGTTCCTGGATGATCACCAGCATGGTTTCATCAAGGGAGATCATGTCAAACTAACCTTGTGGAGTTCTATGACTGGGTAATGGCCACACTCGACCAGGGTAGGTCTATTGATGTCATCTTCCTAGACTTCAGCAAAGCATTTGACTCAGTCCCCAACCTGGTCTGCTGGATAAGCTGGGGAAGATGGAGGTGGCAGCACAAACAGTCAGGTGGATTGGTAGCTGGCTTTCTGGGCATACCCAGTTGGTGGTGGTGGTGGTGGGGTAGTCTCATCACCCAGGAAGGTCATCAGCGGGTCCCGCGGGATCAATCCTGGGACAGCTCCTGTTTAGTACCTACATCTCCGACATCAGGAGGCATCAGGAGTAAAATGAGTCTCTTTGCGGATGACTCTAAGCTGGGGGTAGTGGTGGATGGGGAGGAGGTGGGTGCCTCTGGGGAGACCTGGATATTCTAGGGGATGGTCATGTAACTGGAAGCTATGGTTCAAACCGCAAAGTGTAGGGTGCTTCACCTGGGGCAGGAAAACCGACAGAAGTACACCCTAGAAGGGATATATTGCAGGTCTCAAGTGGGGAAAAGGACTTAGGGGTGATGGTGGATACCAAAATGAATAGTTCAGAACAGTGTAGGACAGCTGGAGCCAGGGCAAATGGAATGCTGGGCTGCATTACCAGTGGGATCACCTCAAGAAGTAGGGTGATGATTATACCACTATACAATTGTCTTGTCAGGTTGCACCTTGAGTACTGTGTGCAGTTTTGGCATCCGCACCTCAGGAAGGAGATTCAGCTCCTGGAGAGGGCTCAGAGGCAGACAACCAGGATGATCCGGGGCCTGGGGAAAGAACTTATGAAGACAGACTTGAGGAGCTTGACCTGTTCTCACTGGAGGATAGGAGAGACAGGGGACATTATTGAGGTCTTCAAATATCTAAAAGGGTAAATAAGGTATGCCTGCAAGGAATATTTCAGAGAAAGGTGGGAGGGGCCAATAAACTGCATGGATGGAGGCTGGATGGAGGGAGACTTAGGGAAAGGAGGAGATGATACTTCACTGAGAGAGTGGTGGATGCATGGAATGCACTGCCTGAGGAATTGGTGGAGGTGTCTATGGTGGAAGGATTCAAGAGGCTGGGACAGGTACAGGAGGGAGCTAAGAGGAGGCCTCCTGTTGGGGGAGAAACCCTGCCTGGTGGAAGAGGAATAGGGTGAGAAGGCAGGAGGATGGATGTGGTGTCTTTAAGGGTGTTGATTCTCAAGCAGATTCGATAGGCCATTGGGCCTACTCTGCTAGCATTTAGTATGTCAGTATGTTAGTATGTGTCCTTTTACACAGGTTATCTGACTTTTGTCATCTTTGAAACTGTAAATAATAATAATTTAGACAATTATATTCTATAGGGGATATAGGAGACTTACTTCTTTTTTGCCATAAGTTGGCTTTTTCCAATATTCAAATTTTTTTTTGTTTTGGAATTCTGAGATTATGAGCATGATACTTGAATGTGGGTGTAGGTAATAGAACCATAACTCATCCAAGGCCCTTTTCTCCTGTTTCAGGATTGCTAAAGATTGTTGCCTCCTTTGTTCCCTATTTTCTACTTATTTTTCTAAATATTACATTGGTATACTTAGATCATTAGTGGCATTTATTGATAAATGCTTAAATCTTCAGATGTTGTATGCGACTGAGATTTCCTTTTTCTGTGAATTTTACGTCTAGCTGATTAGTCACATTGTGGCAGACTGTTGTTTTTCCCATATCTTTATGTCAGTATCACACTATATATACCTTTAACATAAAGATCTAACATTACATTTACTTATACCCTGATTGTAATTTTGCTGACCTTGCTACATATTCAAATTATTCGATGTAACATTCTAACTGGTGCTGGACTTAAGAGTGAGTATACTTGAGAGTGGTCCTTAGAGATAATTTGTTATATGAACAGAACCTATTGCTGATTTTATGTCTTGTAATGATATATTACATGTATTTTAAAACTTTTAATATAACTGTACAAGTTGGTGCTATTTATGAACCTTGTATAATAAATGTTTAGAAATTTTTCTAGTAAAGGCCGAAAGCTGAACAATAAACTTGAAACTATAAGGCCAGCGAAGATGGAATAGTTGCAATGTTGCATGGTATTTTGGTCAGTGTTTAAAACACGGGCTTGATTTTCAAAGGGTGAACTATGATGCAAGGTGCCTGGGCCAAGGTGTATGACACAAGTGGCACCTTGAGTCATAGTTTGACACAGTCCTGATTTTCAGATGCTGGCTGCAGCACAATTGGGATGCTGCGACAAAGCCACCTTGCACAACCCTTGTGGCAAAAGCACCCGTGTGTGAGGTCACAAGGGTGGATGCACCACAGTGGGGCTGCACCATCCACCTTATTTGAGATTCTATAAGCCCCACCATGGCTGCAACAGGGGCTCATGTTAGGCCAGCCAGGAGGTGGTCTAAGGGTCCTGCACCTTTGCTTGGCAGGGCAGTGAGTGAGCTGTCAAACCTAGAAGGTTGGGAATGGGAGCTGCTCAGGCAGTGAGGGTACCATGGGGTATGAGGTAGGTATGGTGTTAGTTACAGGGAGCAGAGGAGGCACCTGGCAGAGGTGCCATATGATGCATTTGATAGCTGAGGGACAGGATAGTGGAGGCTGGCTTGACTATTATGACATGGCCTCAGGTGGAGGCAGCCCTGTCATTTGCCCCACAGGACCGAAGGGGTTCTGTGGAGCAGGTGCCAGGGCTGCTTACACCTAGGGCAACCCCTACTCAGTCCCCTGAGCTGTCAGATACATATGGCACCTCTCTGCCAGGTGTCTCCTCTCCCTGTAACTGCTGTCATGTGCCCCTCATACCCTATGGCACCCCTCACTGCCCCAGTAGCCCCTGTTCCCTACCTTCCAGCCTGATTATGCCCTCATCTCTACATACAGTACAGTACTCTGTAACATTCCTTCTTTGGTCTCAAAATATTATCAACTTTAAGTTAAACTTAACTTTAAGCAAATAAATATACATTATACATTGTCATATATACTTTTATTCAGTACTTTCAAGTACAATAGCAATGTGTTTTATTTCAAGCAGCTTTTAACATTTTGCAACATTTTGTGTAAGTTTGTCTGCTCCTGCCCCATCTGTTTTCATACAACTATACTAAGTAATACAGAACAGAAAGTCTTAAATTCAAATTGATTTGGAATGTTGTGAGATTTGAGTCCTGCTGATGCAAACTGTTCTTTTATGCAAGAATAAACTGTTTAAGCAAGAAACTGAAAACAAAATCACTTAAACTCATCAGTCCACATCACTCCACACATAGGCCCTATCATGTCTCTGGAGTTGTGACCATTGGGAGTGGAATGCATGAGTGCTGGTGTTGGTGTGGGTCTTTCTGAACTGGATGGGGATTTTAGAGGTCATTTAAGGTTTATGCCCCAGCAACGGATTCAGTCAGGTTGAGTTAGGAGGTTTTCAACTGGGGAGGGAAGAGTCTTCCACATCTTGTCTTGGGAAGGAGTTAAACTCAGTTATGACTGTTTACATATTTGTGAATGTAAATTAAACAGTAGACACAGATAAAGCATGTAGTTGCATCTACATTATAGATGTTGGAAAGTTTTACTCCACCAGCAAACTTGAGCAAAGTTCAAATTCATTTTCCATAATAACTGCGATGTTCCACTGCCAGTCCACCTCTTCACAATGAGGTTTCCTGGCAAAATTACAGTTTATCAGGCAAAGTTATGGTGAAGTGGCAACTTTACTGGCAAATTTGACAATCTGCATAGTAAAAGGGCCACTTGAGCAATTCCTTGTGTTAATATCGCAGAACAAAATACTGTGGTAAAAAGATCTCGGGCAAACCAAAGCGGAACAAAATAAAGCAAGTGACAATATATCACTAGACAGACCTGTGCAGACATGGATGGGGCTGCAGAAGTGTACTCTGCAAACACGTCCAGGAGGTCTTCTCAGCAGATCTCCCCTCCCGGTAGAATAGGTGGCCAACATTTTGAAAAGGGTCTTCCCCTCTGGCACTTGCATAATGCAGTGCCATGACGAGGTACCGGCAAACCTGTGCACACACAGTTGCACTCGGTCAGGTCTGTGGTAGCACAGGTAGTGAGTTTCTGCAGTCAGGACAGGCTGCTCTAACTGTGTGCCTCCCGTTTTTACAACCCCACTAAGTGGCACTGGACGCACCTGTGGAGGGCTAATTGCATGCCTGGATCCAAGTGTGTGGGGCTGTGCATTCCCACGATGTTTCGTTCCATGGTGTAGTGTTGCCAGGTGCTGGGTCCCTGCATGCACACCCATATGGCTCCCTATTGTGCCACTTTGACTCCCCCACCACGCACACCAGTTCTAGGTAGCAGCCCATCACACCGCTAGCTGGACACGGGGGCTTGTGTGCATGCCCATGATGGACTTCCAGCCAACCGCTGCAGTTGCTTGCAGCATGTTGCTCCCTCAGTCACCATGTCCGTGTCCTGTATACAGTGGGCATGGAGGCCCTGGCCATGGGCGCATGGCTCCTCCCCTCACAGTGCCACACTCTGCCAGTCCCTCCACCGCCATCTATGCAGTCCTGTCCCTTGAGGCACTGTGGCCCGCTCTGTTGCTCTTGTGTCTGTGTCACTGCCTATGTGCCAGCACTCAGCACCTGAGGATGTTGCTCAATACAGGTCTGGCCCTGGATACCTTTATGTCACACAGACTGGCACAGTAGGTGTCCTCCTTAAGGCAGAGGCACCACAGCAATGGGTAGCATTGTCCATGGCTAGATGTGGCAGGCTGTATGTTAGTTGGTGTTAGTGGAAGTGTTTGGGGGCCTGGGGTGTGCAGGAGTGCGGCGGCACTTGTAGTAGTGGTGCAGGCACTGGGATCAGTTCTGTTGACCATTGTGGTGTTCCTGCTGTGCCCACCCTGTGCTTCATATCTGGGTGTTTACTTCCCTCCTCATGTACCTGGGGTCTGGTAGCCCACCGTGGATTGGTGGCTCATGGTATTATTGCCCCATGATGTTTGTCCCAGGCATTCTTTATGCGATGTGATGCCACGATATTTTTGTCCCGCTTTATTATGCGGGCGACATTATACCAGACCCATTTTACCTGGTGGAAACTTTGTGAAGTTGGCACTTTGCACTTTGTGAGTTTTTCAACTCAAGCAATGTTTGCCTACTTTGCCTGTCTTTAGTCTGCATCTGCATTAGGCATTCCTGATAATTTGATCCTAGATGTCTTGCATGGCGGTGCAGTACACTGCCTCTGAGTCACTGATGAGCCAGCTGGTCAGTGGAGGGATCTTCTTTTGTTCTGTCTCATTTGTTTTGCTGATGTAATAAAGCCAGGGATCCATGTAAAACCATATAGCACAGCAATATAGGTCATTAACATTCATCAAGAATGAGCTGCACATTTTGCTAAACCCAGAGCAAATTAGCACACTATGTTATTACTCTCAGTAGGATTTAAAACATGCATTAACTGTAATCTAGTAATAAAATCATCTTGTACAAATAACTGACTTTATCTTTAACAAGGCATTATAGGTTTTATTATTAGAAAAGATGTTTTACAAATAAGTCACACATGCACCCTTTATGCACAAATGTATTTAATACATTATAGACATGGTCATATAAGCCATGTACATTATAACATGTTCATGACAGCATACATAAAAAATGAAAGCCATTCAGCTACAGTCCTTAAAGTACATTCCTGGTTTTGTGGAAAACATTTTCAATTATAATATACAGACACAGTTTTCCATTTTAAATTTAATTAATTTTTGGATTTACATTTTAATTTGTTCTTACTAATTTCATTCCAAATTTTTACAGACTGGACAGCCACTAGTGCTGTTCAAAAGAGACCTTACATTTGCTTTTTGTTAACTGGTAGGGCACACTAGACACCAAGTGCCTATTTTCAGGTACATGATTTCTTGCCTCTGTTAAAGTATCAGTATTTGATAATCAGCAAACATTTGCATTATATATTTTTTATTAAAATATATTTGACACCCTTAGCTCCATAATCAGTATAATTATATTTTCCTTGAATATTTAAAAACAGCTTTTATAACTGTTTTTATTATTAATATTGAAGTCATTAATAATATTGCCATTGCAGTATTCAGAAATCTCTTCTATAGAGGGTACCTTCTGACTGTAGATAATAGATTTATACTGTGGATGTATTATGATGGTACTGGACATATTTCCGATAGTAAATAGCACAGCAGCACACCAGAATGTATAATTCTTTTCTTGTCAGGCATTGCAAGGGAGCAAGAACTTTTAAAAACTTCTAAATCATGTATCTCTTAGCTGCCCAAACTTTAACCATTTCTCTAGCCTTTGTAAGTCACTTTGCATCTCCCCCCTTCCTTACTGTTTATTGTGCCACAGAGCTTAGTGTCAGCTGTGAAGTGAATCATCTTACCTGATTTCCTTCTCCTCTTCTCCTTTCTCCATGAGAGTATGTTTGTTTTTAAGTTTTGCTCTATGTGTTAAGAGTTGCGGATTCTCTAAATAGTGGTTCATTTTTAGTAATTTATATATGCCTGATGTAAGAGATGAAACACTATAGGCAATGTATGGAGTCAATAAGTGCCCATGGGTTCATCCTCACACAGAAGGAGCTGGGAGGAGGACCTCAATATCATTATTTTAAGTATGTGGTGCCCCAGTCTTCACAATCCATCATCACTTGGTTAAATTGTATCTCTCTGGTTGATTTTAGAGGTAGAGACAGTCTATGCAAATATAACAGATTTGGGAGGAGATGGGGTTGCGGGTTTCATATCTTTGCAGGACTAGAGACTTTACTGTGAACCACTGTTTAGGTTCATTGTTTTAAGAATTTGTTTTAGTTTAGTAGTACAGTTTTGGCTATTAAAGCTCTGTAAGGAGGTTGTTAAAATAAATATTTCTGTGGGGTGAGGAAACAGGTGACCACCAGTGGAGGGAGTCTGCTCTGGTTCCCATTCATATACTCTTTGTATATGTTCAGTAATTCTTCATTGCTTGATTTTCAAGTCTTTACAAAGTTGAAAAACAATACATAGATAGGTAAAGAAAGATAAATACATATGCAAATTGCACAAACCAGCAGGACATTTATATACCATACTTGGACATGGTAAGTATGCTAACAATCAAAAAAAGAATGATATGAAGTACGCACAATGTTTTACAGAAGTTAATTATAATCTTTGTATATGGCTACAAGCATATTTTAATAACAACCAGGAGAACAGTCCCAAATTTCAAATTTATGTCTTGGAACATTAAAGAGAACCTTTCTCAATAATTTTGTATGAGAAATTAAATAGGAGGATCCCCCTTTCCACCATGGAAGATCTTCTGAGGCAATTTCATAAAATTCCATACTGCCCCAAAGAAGGAAGAGATAGTAATTTGCCCTCATAGTGCCAGTTGCACAATCCCTTCCACTTCTTTTACCAACTCACTTCCATGCTCCAATGCTTTGTGACATCTGTATAGGGGAGTGCAGAAGTGCGCTCCATTCAGGTATGTGGATCATGATTTACAAACCCATTTTCTGGCCCTTTAACTGAATATCTGGTGAAATCTGAGCTAAGATTCAATTTACAGAAGTCTTGTTACTTAAACCTGGGCTCCAATTTCACCAAATGTCCCATTAAACATCTACAAAATGGGTTTGTAAATCAGTGTTACATATACTTGAATGGCGTGTCCCCAGCTCTCCATACAAACATTACAAACCATCAGATTGAGGGAGAGGCCTGCAATAAGGAAGTGGAAGGGATCATCCTTGGGGCAAATTATGATCCCTTTCCTTCCCTTGGGCAGTGAAGAAAATTATGAAAGTGCCTCGGGTGGGGAGGGAGCTGCTGCCATGGAAGTAAGGGAGCTTTTTCTGTTTGTTAGCAGAACTGAGTAAGGCAATCCTAAGGTGTCAACAACCCAATGAGGTAGAAAACAATTTTAACTCAGCTTAGGAAGATGAAGACGGATGTGGTGGAACTGCAGGAACACTCCTCACTAAGGAGGATGAGACAGTAAAGCTTATGAGAAAATGGGTTGGAGTGTGAGGTTCATGGAACCTACACATGGGAGAAAAAGTGGGTCTCATTCCTAATTCATAAAAGGTTTCCATGGCAGATTGCCCAGAGACTTGATCAGGAAGGAGATAGGTCCAATTGCAGATTCAGGTCCCTGATCTTACTTTTATCACTTGTGGTATTTATAGAATAGGCAATCTAGTATTACTACTACAATATACGTACCTCAACATTAATTCAGATCACAGCACTGAAGAATGAGGACACTCACTTGCTCAAATGGGGACGGTGTTCTTTTTTTTACAGGTAACAGACCTTCTTTCACAACTGCTACTATTGGAGTTTGGAGCAATGGGGAAAGATGAGGGTTATTTACAAGATGGTGGTGAAGGCTGGTGGGTTTCATTGAAGATTTACTGGGAGAGAATGAGGCGGTGGGGAAAACTAAATTTTGCTGGGAGGCAGGATGGAATTTTACATTTGGGTACCTTTTCTTACCAGTGCCACTACTGCATTGGGAGTTTTTGGGGAAGCTGGATGATTATTCACAAGAAGGTGGTGAAGGTTAGGGGATTAATTAATGATTTGGTGGGATGGGTTTGGGAGGTGGGCAGAAACTGGATTTTGATGGGTGGGGGTAGGGAATGTTTATTTAACACAAACTTCTACAGGATAACAGGGTGGAGGAGGAGGTACAGTGAAGCCCACCAGGATGAATTGCAGTACTGTAGAATTCTACAGTAGAGTTACTGCAGTAAGCAATGCATTTTCAATGGAAGTTAATTAATTTTGTCATACAATAAACCTGTGACACTGCACTTCATCCAGGCAGGCTTCACTGTAGGTGCCTAGCGGGGTGGGGGATGAATGGGAACTTGCTTTAAAACTATGTAATGTGGTGGAAGGGGATGGGTGTCTATGTCTTCAACACAGAGAGTGGGGATAGAGTCCTAATTTTGCAAGGTATTTTTGACTGTAAAAGTATCACCAGCAAAGTCGGTGGAAGGTTGGGGAACTTTGCAAAGCTTCACAAAGGGCGAGTTTCTGACTGCATGCCAACTTTGCCAGCAAATTATAAATTATTGCACCTATAGTCCTCTGATCCAAAACAAGAATATGTACCAGTAGAGCAGGACATCCCAAGTGTTACACAAAGGGGATCATAAGCAATGATAAGTGCTGGAGATGTGACAGACAAGGAGGCACCCTGTATTACATCCTCTGGTCCTTTCTGGTCACCCAGAGGTTTTACATAAGGATCTACTGTACATGCTGTCAGGTCCTGGGTATCAATTATATGTAAGTTCAGCTCAATTATACAATATCTGCCTGAATGTCCCAGGAGCACCCTCTCAGCGGAAGGGCAGCTAGGGAAGTGGGTGACAGCAGACAGCAGGGAAGATATGATGTTAATCCTTAAAGGTAGGGGATGAAAGAGTCCCAAGCACAAAGATTGAAGAACATACTGGTGCTTACTGGTAATGACAAATTTTGCCATCTGGCCAGAGGGGTATCATCTAATAGAAGTCCTCATATTTGTAGTCTGTTTACTGTTTTCAAACATAAGCTTGAACAAGAACTTTTTTAGTAAAAGCATGGGTTTGTTTTGATCCAGGTAGTTGTGGTGACTTTGGTTGACAGATCCTTCTAAACTTTTGGTATGTTATTGATGTTTCAATTCCATCTTGTGGTGGTTGCTTTTTTGGATCTTGGTTCTGTTACTGTTGCTGAACAAGTGTATATTTATTATTTAATGTTCCCTTGACCTGTATAGGCTAGGCCGCATATATATGCTGTAGCTGTTAAAACCTTCCATAAAAGTTTCAACTGCAGAAAGACTGAAGGTAACAGGATTACTGACACTAGAAGCTAGGAGGCTGAAGGAGACCTCCAACCCCTGCACTATATGACATAAATGATGACCAAGACCTGAAAAAGGTCTGAACCTTGAATGTAATAATGATACAAGAACATGAGGCCATGATGCAAGCTTTAAACAAAGCAGGTTTAATCCATGAACAGCTATTAGCCAGTGTGGTCTCTTGCACCTGTGGAAATAAAGAAAACTGGGGAGAGCCTGTTTCAACAGAGGGCTCAGCACTATGGCTGAAGGTCACAATAATGGCTCATTATGTTTTTAACTGCTAGTTAAACTGTTACCAAGTTTCACTTCATGAAATGTTGATAACCGTTTAACTGGTAGTTAAAAGCTGAAAAAATAGTATGACAAGAAAAATTATGGTCAGTGAGCCATTATTCCATCCTTTAGTCAATTTAAATCAGAGAACTGAAAGTACTTTTACACACAGAAGGCATTGGGGTATGCAATATGCTATAGCACCACAGGATATAATTGACAGAAGAAATGAAAAAAAATGAAAAGCAGAATAGGTACTTTAATGATGGAAGAAGCTGAAATACAGTAGTATGACTGGATAGTAGGGGCAGACACCATGGCCCCTTGGTCTTCTTCTGCCTCTGTACATCAGTGTTAACCAGAGTATTAACATTTAAGGCCCTGTATGTCATGTGGCCCAGTGGGATGCTGCTTGATACAATGTATCTCACTGTTACTGTTATTTTAATTATTTTTGCCTCTCCATATCCAGATTACTGTGAACTGTCCAATGCAGTCTTCTGTTTCTACACCTTACATGCTTTATATAGTCATGTATCTTAGATATTGTAGAGCCATATACAGAAAGCATTTTGTTTCAAATTACTGTGTTTCAGGTAGGATCACATGTTCTTTTCAGTATACCTTAAAGTAACTATTTGTTATATGTTTTGTGGACATGTTTATTCATATCATTTTACGTTCGCTTGCATGCATGAGCGTCTTGGGAAGAATGGGACACTTTGGAGTGTGCCTCCTCTGCAATCCCTGCTCCATTGAGCAGGTGTGGCAATCCTGCCCAATCGGATGCGGTGCTGTGTATGACAGCGTGGTCTTCTTCAAAGAAAACCACCACTGTTATACACAGCACAGCGCCACGCTGCCCCCCAATCTTTGCTGCCATGCTAGGAGCCCACCCAGCATGGCAAACATTTCGTGTCATCTGCCGATGGATGTGCCCAATCCCCGTGGCTCCATGGCCCCAGCCATTCTTCTGCCATGCGGGAGCCCACCCAGCGTGACAAGCGTCCGTGTCATCTGCCGATGGGGTGCCCAATCCCCGTCGGCTCCACGGCCCTCCCAGCCATCCTTCTGCCATGCTGAGGCCCACCCCGTATGGCAAGCGTCCCACATCGTCTTTTTTTTAAACCTGTAAATCAAAAGCGGTCCCACGGTGCTTCTCCCAGCCCCCCTCCACAACCTGCACCCACTCGCACCTGCCTCCCCACACCCCCCTCACCCCATACTTACCTCCGGAGCTCGGCGCGGCGATCTTCGTGGACGGGAACACGCCTGCACTCTTCAAAGCCAACCACGAACTGAGAAATGCCAGTAAGCTGTATAATGGGCTAGATAGGGGTTTTCAACTTATTGCATATCTCAGGCATTTTTGGAATTTTGCACCAAATTTTCAACATGGGGTTTTGGGACTCCTTCTCATGAATGATGTCACTGTCATGGCGTTATTCGGGCCCGAAGGGTGATTTTGCAGTCACTGTGCAGTCACTGTGTGAAATCACCCTTGGGGCCTGAATAATGCCATGACAGTGACATCATTCATGAGAAGAGTTCAAAACCCATGTTAATTGGTGCAAAAATTCCAAAAATGACTGTTTGAATGATGTTGCGCCAGTTCCTCATGCACGCTCATAAGTTCGCAATTTTCAATATTTCCACTCCAGATTTTCAACATTGCCATTTTATCACCTTCTTATGAGGTAGTACAGCTGTCATTTTCACATCTCACCCAAAACATGTTTTCGCCCATGTAGCGCGCACAATGGCGCAGTAGTCGGTGCTGTAACTCAATGTATGGGACACATTAAGAAAATCACAGTGACACTGTTCATTAGCAGAGATCTTAAAATGGCTATGTTGAAAATTTGATGGAAAATCCTAAAAATGACTTTTACGGCGTGCGTAAGCATGAAGTTCCTGCACACTACGTGAAGTTTGCGAATTTTCAATATTTTCACTACAGATTTTCAACATTGCCATTTTACCATATCTCCTTATGAGCAGTACAGCTGTCATTTTTCACATCATGCCAAAATGTGTTTTCCGCCCGTGTAGCACACAATGGCGCAGTTGGTGTCTTGAAATCAATGTATGGACACATTAAGAAAATCACAGTGACACTGTTCATTAGCAGAGGTCTTAAAATGGCTATCTTGAAAAGTTGGTGAAAAAATTCTAAAAATGACTGTTTCTGGCGTGCGTTGCGCGGTTTCTATGCCGCTCGTGAGTTGCGAATTTTCAATATTTTCACTCCAGATTTTCAAAATTGCTATTTTACCACACCTCCTTATGAGCAGTACAGCTGTCATTTTTCACATCCTGCCCAAAACATGTTTCCACCCATGTTGCGCACAATGGACGATCGGTGTCTTGAAAATCAATGTATGGGACACATTAAGAAAATCACAGTGACATTGTTCATGAGCAGAGGTCTTAAAATGGCTATGTTGAAAATTTGGTGAAAAAATTCTAAAATGACTGTTTTACAAAGCGTGCGTTGTGCAGTTCCTACGCATGCTCGTAAGTTGGAATTTTCAATATTTGCACTCAATGACTTCAAATACCTAAACAGCACATAGAAGCAAGCAACATTTGGCATTGAAAAATGCTTGTACTTCTTGTCACTGATTTTTAAGCCATGTCAAGTGCCAAATACCACTGCAAATACCTGCAACGAGCGTTCGGCATTGACAAATGCTTGTATTTATTTATTACATGTTGGTAAATGGGTAATCCACTGAGACAAAAGTATCTTTTCCTGGGGTGACCAGGTTTAATTACAAGAAATAAGTAAACATTTGACAATTTACGTACACATACAAAAGGAGAGACAGTAAAATTACAGTGTTAAAATGCAGGTACAGGAAATGAGCCACTGGTTAGATCATCACAGACATTACAACCTAGTAGTATGAAATAAACAATCCTGACACAATTGATTATACTGGATAAGGCTTCAACCACATATACATTAGATGGGGTATCCTCAGCAATTACAGATATACTGACTACAGCCAAGGAGAAAAGCCTTGTATTCTTCAACGCACCAAAGTGGTGCCATTTTGGGCCTCAGGAGGAGATCATTCCAAAGGTTTGGAGCCGTGATGGCAAATGACCACTGACCAGAGCCTAACTTTGTTCTGGGGATAACTAGCAGAGTACTAGCTGAACAGAGAAGGAGACTCTTCTGGAGCATTGACTCAAGAATGCCTTGCAGACTTGGAGTGGAAGAAACTTTTATAATTTTATAAGTGAGAATTGGTAAGGGTAGCTCGGTCTTGTTCCAATTTAATGAGGAGAAGACATTGTGGTAGTGCTCCTGGGAATGACACCAGTAGCAAACTATACTGTTCTATTACAATATACCTTAAGCCTACTTCATTGCATTTTCTGAAATATTGCAGGGCTGGGGTACCATACAGCAAAAACAAAAGTAAGAAACTATTTGAGATATCTTGACAAGCCTCTTCCATGAGGTAGATGTTTATGACTGACTGTGTATCTGTGCTTTAATCCTTGCTGTACCACAAACTGACATATTAGTCCAAAATTCCAATACTTTCTAATTCTGTTGGCAAACCAAAATTAAATATGGTGTTACAACTATACCACTATGCTGTAAATGAAGTGACTACAGAATGCCTTTTGCCAGGTTTGGATTTTAAAATTTTCAGTTTTTCATTCAAGTTCCTTGGTCTGTCTATTTTTCTTTTTTCAACTCTAAATTTTCAATGGGGGCTATTGTTGGAATGTTTAAGTGGAGCATGCACAGTACTTTTGGTTTCTCCCTGCTCTGTAGTTGCCAGGGATATTGTTTGTAATTTACAATGCTTATGCAAATTCTTTGCTTTTCAGATATTCCCTTCCTCAAGACATTTAAGCAGACATGAACATACCAGCACACTAGAAAGTGCTGGGGGCAGTTGGGCCACATGTATCTTTCAGTTCTATGTGGCTATGTGAGTTCACACTTTGAATTCTTTATTGTATACTGATGTTTGGCTCCAATAAACACATTCATAGTTGGATCACTAAATGTCTGTCAGCATTTCTGCTAGCTATACAGTGGCGTTCAAACATTATTATTATTATTATTTGTTTTGTATTCTCACACCCTGATAGGGACATACTTCATGGAGCTATGACGTGACATAAACCATTAAAAATATTTTATTGAGGATTACTAAGAAAATACAATATAGAGATAATCAAATATTAATAAACAATATATCAAGAAATGTAACAAATCAAACCAAAGCCAGCACTCCTGGAAAAATCATAAGGAACTCCTGATAATGGTGATACCAACCACAACATTATTCCATTAAGACTGACAGCACCATGACATGTTTCCATGTAATGAAATTTAACAATGATTACAAAAATAGTCAAGTGTTCAAACTATGTTCTTGATCAACCTTAATTAACAAGGGACATGAACCATTAATAACTATACATATATTAATTTACTAACATACTAACATACTATTTGCCAGCAGATTAGGCCTTATGGTCTATCGAGTCTGCTCGAACCTAAATCCTTAGTTGGGTGCGAGACCCTCCCATCCCTTGTGCTCCAGAAACCCTATCATCCATCCCCACCCCCTGGGACAGGCCATCATCTGATACATCCACTTTCTGTGTCTGTCCCACCCTCTCTTAAAGCCCTCCACTGTGGATCTCTGAACCAGCTCACCAGGCAGAGCATTCCAGGGTCCACCACCCTCTCAGTGAAAAACCTCCTCCTCTTTTCCCCCTCACCCTTCCACCTTCCAACTTCAAACCATGCCCTCTGATGATGCCTCCCTGCTTTAGTCTAAAGATCCCTCCATGTTTACCCTATTTATTCCCTTGAGGTACTTGAAGACCTCAATCATGTCCCCTGTCTCTCCTCTCCTCCAATGAAAACAGGCAGAGCTCCTCAAGTCTGTCCTCGTAAGTCAAATCCCTAGCCCTCGTATCATCTTTGTTGCCCTCCTCTGTGCACCTCTCCAGGGCTGTATGTCCCTCTTCAGTGTGGTCTCCAGTACTGTACACAGTACTCAGGTGTGGTCTAACCAGTCCATTGTACAGCGGCAGAATCACTTCCTTGCTCCTAGAGGTGATCCCCCTTCGATGCATCCCAACATCCTGTTTGCCTTGCTAGCTGCTCTCCTGCACTGCTCAGAGTTATTCATACATGTATCCACCATGACCCCTAGGTCTTTTCCCTGTTGAGGCTTCCAGCACCTCCTCTCCCAGGGTGTACCTGTGTTTAGGGTTTCCCCGACCAAGATGCAACACCTTGCACTTGGTGATATTGAAATTAATTTCCATGTGTGAGCTCAGCTTTCCAGGGTGTCAGGTCCTTGCAGGCAACCTCCCTCTTCTCCCTCAACTACTGCTCCCATCTTGGAGTCATCCATGAAGAGACTCATTTCCCACCCTATACCATCCCTGATGTCCGATATGTATGCATTAAACAGGATTGGACCCAGGACCGAGCCCTGTGGTGCCCCACCAACCTCTGTAGGTTCGAGAGCTCCCACAGACCACTACTCTCTGAATCATCCAGCTATTCAGTTTTCAATCCATCTGACCATCAAAGGGCCTACTCCTAACCCCATCAGTTTCTCCACCAGACCATTGTGGGGACAGAGTCAAATGCCTTGCTGAAGTCCAAGAATAATACATCCACAGGCACCCTGTCCAGTTCTGATGTTACCCATTCATAGAACTCCACAAGGTTGGTTTGACATGATCTACCTGGCACAAACCCATGCTGCCGACTATCAGACCTCCACCTCCTCCAAGTAAACCCCCAATGGTTCCTTTAGTATACTCTCCATTAATTTTCCCACCACGAGGTTAAACTGATGGGTCTATAGTCACCTGGTACTTCCCTCGACCCCCCTTTATGGATTGGTACCATATTACTCTCGCCAATCCCCTAAATTTATCCCTGTCTCCATGTGACCTGCTGAAAGCACCAGAGTGCAGCCAGTATGTCCGCCAATTCCCATAGTACTCTCGGATGAATGCCATCTGGCCCAGGAGTTTGTCTTTCTTTAGGGCCTTGAGGGCAAACCACACCCTTTGGTGGGGATGGCATCATCCGTCCCTCCTACCACTGGTCTTTTTATCCTTATCCAGATCTGACACCCTGGGGTACCTTTCCCTCCTTTTTGCTCCATTTCTGTTGCTCCCCTGATCCCACCCTGCGCTTCTATCCCTTTGTGCCTTGCTTTGTAGATATCCCATCGCCCTCCTAGTGAACACAGAGGCAAAGTACTCATTAAATACCTCTGCCTGGTCCCTCGCCTCTTCCACCCACCCTCCTTCTGATCTCAATCTGCTGAGATGGCCCTTAGTTTTCTCCGGCTCCCCAATGTACGGAAGAACCCTTTTCCCCTCCATGTATCCCTGTGCCAACCGTTGCTCTTTACTGGACTTTGCTCCCCTCACCATCGGGTGACTTTTCTAGATACAAGCTGATACATTTCCTTATCCCTATCCTCTTGTTGTTTTATATTTTTGTAAGCCGCCTTCTTTTCTCTGACTGCTACTTGGACCTCACTGGACCACCAGCATGGTTTATGTGACCTTGCTCCTTACGTTTCAACTTAGCGCAGATCCTGACTGCCTCATGAAGTCCTCGTTTTATGACCTCCCATCTCCTTTCCACACTTGTCGTTAAGGTAATTTCATGATAGATTTTAAATTAATCCTACAACTAAGTTAAATTAAGAATATTTTAGAATCTATATAAGGGAAAACAATGTTTCCATAGCTTTTAATCACTTTGATGATTCAACCCTACAAATATTGGCCCAGACTCACAGAACCCTCAAAACCCTGCAGCTGTGGGGAAAAACCCAGAGCAAATGGGTTGCTACTTGAGCTTCTGAATTTTCCCACAGCTGCAGTAGTCCACAAGGTGGAGTGCTTTCGACCTGCTCCATAATTTACAGCAGATTGCAGATGTTTTTCCCCACAGCTGCAGAAAAATGTTACACACAGTGAGACAAGGTGCAACATCTCCTGCAGCTGTGGTGGACTGAGAATACAAATCTCTGCGGGTGAAAAGTTGCTGTCACAACTGGAGTCATGAGTGGGACTTAGCCCCACGTTGTTTTGTGAATCTGGCCCAGTAACTTACTTTCCATCTGATTAGAAATTATCCAAGTAGCACAATAAAGAGGGAACAAATCTCTTGCAACCTACTCAGTTTACATGACCATGCATGTGAGATTTGTTCATTTTCTGCTAGTGTCATAATTCCCTCAAGGCTTGCTTGAATTTATTGTACCAAATCTGATCTCCAGTGTAACATTATCTGGCTTTTATTTCCAAACCAAATGGTCTTAGTCATTACTTATAATACCCAGAAATATTATCAGAATTTGATATTTTCCCAAACCCCATAATTTAGGAGAACAAGGGAGGCATTCCTAGACTTTCTTGACATATTATTGCTATTGGATATTGTGATACCTTTTATTGGACCATCCTATGTCTTTTATGATTGTGTGGTACACACAAGCTTTCGGTGTCCATCAGGTCCCTTAGTCAGGTGCAATAGCAAACTAAGCAAAAGAAGCTGAAGTTATATATACTGTGATTAGTGTTGTGCAAAACAAGAAATTCTGTTCTGCGAAATAGTTTGACAAATTTAGCATTTGCTAAATATTTCATGGGTCGAAATGCAAAATTCTGCCTGAACATTGTGAAATTTCCTGAAATTTGTGAAATGTCACGTACAAATTGCAACATTTCACCATGAAATGCACAATTTTGCAAATTTCAGGAAAACTGTGCAATTTTGGGGGCATAATTTTGCAATTTCAGGCTGAATTTTACATTCGCACCAGCAAAGTATTTCATGAATTTCACAAAACTGCAGATTTTGCGGCAATGTCACTATCAAAATGTTGTTTCACATCTGTAATTGTTTCATAATTATTTATGACAGGATAGTGAGAGACTTAAAAGGATTTATGGGGAAACTGTCAAGAGCAAAGGGCCCCACACTCAAGTGGGGCTGATCTCAGTGTACACATCGTGTGCAAAAAACATTTTAGTTTTGCTGTGTACTGTACTATAGTAGATTGTATCAGAAACAAAGAAACATAGAATTTGACAGCGAATAAGGACCGCTTGGCACACCTAGTCTACCCATTTTCCTACCTGATGGATAAGGTTCAGATTTTAGTTAACCAACAGCTTACTTTCTCCTACCCCCACTAGTATTGCCTTATGTCTGTCCCATGCATTCTTGAAATCTCCCACTGTTCTTGACTCCACAACCTCCTCGGAAGGCTGTTCCATGCATCTACAACCCTTTCTGTGAAAAAAATACTTTTAACATTACCTCTGAGCCATCCCCCTCTATCTTTAAATTGTGTCCCCTTGTTCTTGCACATCTCTTTTCTGAAAGATGCTACCCTGTTATACTTTGTTAATTCCTTGAGATACCTGAAAGTTTCTATCATATCCTCTCCCTCCTTTCCTCAGGTGTATACATATTAAGCTGCTTTAGTCTCTCCTTGTATGTCTTCTGTTGCAGACCCTGCACCATTTGGTGCCTCTCCTCTAAACAACCTCTACTCTATGTATTTGTGGAGATGGGGTCTCCAGAGGTTGCACACAGTACTCCAGATGGGGTCTCACCAACTGTCTGTACAGAGGATAACAACTTCCTGTTTTCTACTGTTGATGCCTCTTCCTATGCATCCCAGTATCCCCAAGCCCTCCTACTGCCTTCTCACATTGCTTGCCCACCTTTAGGTCATCTGATATAATTACTCTAAGTCTCTTCGATTTTTGTCATTGTTATTATCACCCCCATTGTGCTCCTCCCTGGGTTTTTGTTTCCCAGGTGCACTACTGCACTTCTTTGCATTGCATCTGAGCTGCCACATATTTGATCATTCCTCCAACCTTGCCAAGTCCTTTTCATCCTTTCCACCCCACCTTGTGTATCAACCCTGTTGCAGATCTTTGTGTCGTCTTCCTTCCAGGTGCTGTCCAATGTCACTTATAAAAACATTAAAGAGGACTGGTCCCAGTGCCGAACCTGAGGTACCCACTAGTTACCCTCCTTTCTTCACTGTGGACTCTGTTTACTATTACCCTTTGCATCCTGTTGTCCATTCAATTTTATCCAGGCTACCACCTTGGGACCACTCAAAGGCTGACTAACTGTATATTAAACTTTGCTGAAACTGTATAGTATTTACTAAAAATCTAGGTAGGCCATATCCACAACCTCTCTCTGGTCTACCATTTTAGTCACTGAGTCAAAGAAATCTATTATGTTCATCTGACATGACCTTCCTGCTGTGAAACCATGCTGCCTTGGGTCCTGTGCCCACCGACCTCTAGGTACTCAACAATTCCTTCCTTCCTGCCTCTGCCTGCTCCCTTTTGTGAAGTAAGTGCATACACTCTCCTCCAGTCCACAGGTACCACCCACATCCTCCACGATTTGTTAAAGAGAGTATTCAGTGGTGTTACTAGTTCTACCCTTAGTTCTTTTAGAATTCTGGAGTGAATCCCATCAGGTCCCATTGCTTTGTCCACCATCAGTTTGAAGAGTTCTTTCAAAACCCTTTCTTATGTGAATGGACTGGTATTGACCCCCTATCCAGAGTATTTCTCTTGTTTGGCTTAGGTACCTCCCCTCCACTTCTGCTGTGAATACTGAGCGAAATATTCATTCAGTATCCTGCTTTTCACTGTCACCTTCTACCCACATTTCCTCCCCTTTATTAAGTCTCTGTGTCCCTCCATTGGTCTTTCTTTGCTCCCTAATGTACCTATAAAAGGTTTATCCCTCTTCTTAACAGAGTGGCTATTTTTCCTCAGTTTGGGCCTTAACTATTCTGACTGTCTTCCTGCCTCCTCCTGCTTTAACTGATAAAGTTCTCTGTCCTGCTTCTTCTGTGTTTCTTTATACTTCCTGATACTATCATTTCTCCTTAACCTTCCCTTCCACCTCTTTTGAGAATCATAGTGTTTTCTTCCTTCATTTTATTTTGTTGATTCGCTTCACAAAGGCTTGTTGCCTCTGTCATAGCTGTTTTGATTATTCCCATTGTTCCTCCACCCTCTTTCTTACCGATTTGCTAGAGCTTTTCTGGGGCACTCTCATTTTCCCAAAGTCAGCCCTCCTAAAGTCCAATACTCTTGTTTTGTGTGGCTTGACTCTATGGTTGCATTTATTGAACCATACTGTTTAGTGGTCCCTTGTTCCCAGATAGCTACCCACTTCCAGATCTGAGATCCTTTCTCCATCCCCATTTGAGAGTGCCAGGTCTAAGATTGCTCCCTCCTGAGTGGATTCCAACATTAGCTGTCTGAGGCATGCCACTTGTAGGGCATCAAGAATGACCATGATCTTCATGTGACTGCAGCAAAGGTGCTCCAGTTAATATCTGGCATATTCAGGTCCCCATCAACAATCTCTCCCTTTTTCTGCCATTTTAAAGCTGCCTTCTATCATTTCCTTGTCTATTCCCTCCCCTGAGATGGGGTATGTACACAACCCCCATGCAGATCGTGGTGCCATTTCCTGTCTCCAGGGTGACCCATAGTGACTCATTAACTTTCTGTTTACTCTTCAGTTCTGTTGCTTTAATCCCTTCTCTTGCATAGAGAGCTACTCCTCCTACTCTTTTACCCACCTGTCCCTCCTGTGATTGTGTATCCTGGTATATTGACATTCCAGTCATGGTTCTATGTGTACCATGTTTCAGTGACTGCCACAATATCCAGGCATCCTTCTTCCATCAAGGCCACTAGTTCAGGAGCTTAGTTACACAAACTACAGACATTTGCTCATCATCCTCCATTTTTGATTACCTTACACCATTTAGCCCCATCCTGTACTTTCTGCCTTTGTCTTTTTTTGCATATACCCTGTCCTGCTCTGGAATGACTTCTCTACTTTGGTGTTTACCTCACTAATTACTGTGTTTTGTGGGGAAGGCTAAGATTTCCCTGATCCTTTTCAGTGCACTCTCCCATTAGCTGGTTTAATGCCAATGAAGCATTTAAACCTATCATAAGGATCCTGGTCCCCCCGGACAGATGCAGACCTTCGTGCCAGTATAGGCCTGCATCCCACCAGGTAGCTCCCCAGTCCCCAATGAAGATCAAACCCTGAGTTCCACCAGTTTTCAATCATTCATTGAATCCCATGGTGTGGAGTACCCTAACATCATCCTTGCCATAGCCAGGCAGCTCCTCGAGAAGGTTACCATACAAGCTTTTGTCTAAGACCCTTTCCAACTCTACAAACTCCTCTTGCACTGCTCTGATCCCATTCACAGCCAGGTCATTTGTCCCTAGGTGGACAATGACATTCAACTCCCTCCTCGTGCAGCTGTTCCCATGATCCTGAGGATTCACTTCCAGTCCCTCAAGCCATGGTGCCAGGCAGGCACCTTACCTCCCTTTCACTTCTTCCCCACTTCTACCCCTAATGATTGAGTCCACCACCAGGAGTTGCTTTTTTCCCCATGGGGTCTCATGCCACCCTCCTGTGGGTCTCCTTTGTAGGGTTCCCAGCAGCCTCCTTTGTCTCCACTGCAGGTGCATCCTAAGAGGAACCACTCTTTACCAGAACAGCATATGAATTTTGGAGAGGTACAGCTGGAGGATGCACCTCTGTTCCACCACCCTCTCCCTCCTGAGCACACTTGGTCCAAATGCTCCTCTTTCTAGACAACCTCTGAGGTAGCAGCAGTGGCCCTATGATCCCTGGGTGGGAGAAGAGGTTTCTACAAATCCTAGCCAGGTCAGCCTGGAGATGGGCAACCTCCTTCATCAGACCAGAGAGTGACTGCAAATAGGGCAGCATCACAGCCTCCAGAATGTCTCCCAGAATGTTGCCACCCACAGCCATTACACTGTACCACTCCCATCATGACTTATTTTGTGTCCCTCTCCTGTTGCTTTGTATGTTTACTCTCCCCACCCACTATGTATTTTTACACCTACTTCCCTACTGCCTATCTGCCCTTACAACTGTCACCCTTCCTGTTCTGGGACAGGAACTTCCTGTAGTCTTCAGTAGCTCCTCCTTTCTTTCTCAGATTCAGACCTCCAACAGCTGGGGAGGGGGTGGGAGAGCTATTTCTGTTTCCTTTAAGGTTGATGAAACTAATGTGTCTCAGTGATCCTTCCCTTCCTGCTGTCAAACAGAAAGCTCCTGTTGTCAATCAAATCCATTGGCAATAAAAGTAAAACTGGCTTAGAGTGCAAAGAAGGTAATTAATAAGCATAGCTGTAGTTTTATTCAGTTGTTACTTGCTCTGAAAGCAAGATTCTCCTCTGTCAAAACTAACAGCAGGAAGCTGTAAGTGGAGACAACTGCTTTTCTGCTGCTCAAGTCACACCCCAATTAACTTCTGTATTCCTGATTTGGCAACTAAGTTGATATAGCTCCTTCTCCAGAGAAACACAAAGTGACTATCTTCCTTTGTTTTACTTAAATGAGACCCCTGCTTCTAATAAAGTATCTGTTTGCTTAATCCCAACAGACACTAACTCCTGCTGAGATAGAAGTGTTTTTCAGTGAGAAAAGCTGTAGTTTTAGTCAGCTGTTACTTGCTCTGAAAGCAAGATTCTCCTCTGTCAAAAACTAGCCTCAGGAAGCTGTAATTGGAGACAGCTACTTTTCTTCAGCTCCAAGCCACACCCCAATTAACTTCTCTACTCCTGATTTAGCAACTACATTGATACAGTCCCTTCTTCAAGCAGAGAAACACACAGTGATGTTCTTCTTTTTTACTTAAATGAGACCCCTTGCTTCTAATAAAGTATCTGTTTAATTCCATCAGGCTCTGACTCCTGCTGAGATAGAATTGATTTTTCAGTGAGAAAAGCTGTAGTTTTAGTCAGCTGTTACTTGCTCTGAAAGCAAGATTCTCCTCTGTCAAAAACTAGCAGCACTCAGACTCATTTTGTTTACTTCTAGGCTGACATCTTCTGTTACTACAAATCCCAGAATCCCATGCAGCTGAGGAGAAGTAGGCACTGGCAGGGGATTCAATAGCCTGCAGTGCATGTTATAGCTTATATAATCTCCAATCAGATGTTTTCAAGTTCTGTTTTTCTCCAGTGGCTCTGCGACTCTGCTTTGCCCAGGAAGGACAGTGTAGTCAGCAAAGAAAAGGTCAGGGCTTATAGAAACTGTAACATGTATGCAGGCTATTAATGTGTGCTTGTGATGGTTCATCCTGGTTTGCAGTGGTTGCCTTGCTATATAGGGAAATTGGGTAACTACTGCAAACCAGGATGAACCAACACTGACATACAACATAAACTAGATTATTAACACAGCAGTAGGACAGCATTTTTTCCTAGCAAGACCATACCCTCTCAAACCGTCTGTCCTAATATGAAGGTTAACTTCAAAAAATACATAGGGAGAAGGACCTAGGAATTAAAATATATAAAACAATTTAACGTGAACTTTAACAGGCTTAATTAGGACGTTGAATGTATGACACACGATGGAAAACCGAATACTGTATGTTACCTTATACTAATATATTTTCTGTTGTTTTTCTTTCTATGACCCCCATCACCAACATCATTTGTATCTTAGGTTATTACTATCCTGTGTTCCTGTAAGTATAGCTTTTCAAATTAACACTTCAAGGCACCTATTCCGCCTTTCTTATATATATCTTAGCACTTCCTCTTAAACATCACCTCACAGCTACAAACCTGTTCCTATTTATTTCTCACCCTTTCTTTTAAGTCCTCTCACCATCCTGTCATAAATTATTTTGAAACAATGTATCACAGTGTGTACAACTTCAGTTTCTTTGCTTAGTTTGTTATTGCACATAAAATAAGCATTTGTCAAGGCTGAATGTTCACTGCAGGTATTTTAATCAATCAATCAAATCAAATCTTTATTTTACCAGGTGAAACATCGTTGAGAAAAAATAATTTGCAAGATGGACCTGGGTTATGGCACACAAAAGACATATGATACCACTAGAATTTAAGGCAATTCTTACAAAAGAACACTTGTCATTACAGGGTAACAAGTATGTAACAGAGGTAGAAACAGAAACAGAGGTAATGAGCCTTTGTGTGAAGCAAATAAACAAAACAAGGCGATGTAAGAAACCACTATGGTTCTCAAAGGAAGTGGCAGTGAAGGTTCAAGAGAAAAAGAAAGCATTCAGGAAGTACAAGGAATCGCAGCAGGAGCAGGACAGAGAACTGTATCAGTTAAAGCAAAAGGAGGCTGGGAAGGCAGTCAGAACAGCAAAGGCCCAAACTGAGGAAAAGATAGCCAACTCAGTTAAGAAGGGAATAAAACCTTTATAGGTACATCAGGGAGCAAAGGAAGACCAAGGGAGGGATAGTGAGGCTTAATAAAGGGGAGGGAGGGTGGACAGAGGGAGAATGTGAAAGGCAGAGATACTAAACAAATATTTTTGCTCAGTATTTACAAAGGAAGAGGGAGGTACATAAAACAAACAGTAGTAACACTCTGATACAGAAGTTGATACCAGCCCATTTACAGAAGAAAGGGTTCTGAAAGAACTCTTAAAACTGAAGGTGGACAAAGCAATGGGGCCTGATGGGATTCGTCCCAGAATTCTAAAAGAACTAAGGGTAGAACTAGTGACACCACTGACTACCCTCTTTAACAAATCATGGGAGGATGGGGTGGTACCCGAGGACTGGAGGAGGGCAGATGTGATTCCCTTCACAAAAGTGGGAGCAAGGCAGAAGCAGGAAACTATAGACCTGTTAGTTTAACCTCAGTGATAGGGAAAATGATGGAATCACTTCTAAAGGAAAGAATTGTCAAGTATCTAGAGGCCAGAGGGGCACAAGACCCTAGGCAGCATGGATTCACAGCGGGAAGGTCATGCCAGACGAATCTGATAGATTTCTTTGACTGGGTGACCAAAGTAGTAGATCAGGGAGGGGCTGTGGACATGGCCTACCTAGACCTTAGCAAGGCATTTGACACAGTCCCACACAAAAGATTAATATATAAGTTAGCCAGCCTGGGAGTGGGTCCCAAGATGACAGCCTGGGTAAAGAATTGGCTGGAGAATAGGACACAGAGAGTAATAGTAAATGGAGTCCACTCAGAAGAAAGGAGGGTTACTAGCGGGTACCGCGGAGTTCAGTATTAGGACCAGTCCTCTTCAATGTCTTTATAAGCGACATTGCAGAAGGACTGGAAGGAAAAAGTATGTCTCTTTGCAGATGACACTAAGATCTGCAACAGAGTTGATGCACAGGGTGGGTGGAAAGGATGAGAAGGGACTTGGCAAGGTTAGAGGAATGGTCAAATGTATGGCAGCTTAGATTCAATGCTAAGAAGTGCAAGGTAATGCACCTGGGGAAACAAAAACCCAGAGGAAGAGTACACAATGGGGGGTGAGATACTAACAACAACAAAATGGAAAGGGACCTGGGGGTAGTCATATCAGATGACCTAAAGGTGGGCAAGCAATGTGAGAAGGCAGCAAGGAGGGTTGGGGGATACTGGGATGCATAGGGAGAGCATCACCAGTAGAAAACAGGAAGTTATTATCCCTCTGTACGGACAGCTGGTGAGACCCCATCTGGAGTACTGTGCAGTTCTGGAGACCCAATCTCCGCAAAGACATAGACAGGATGGAAGCTGTCCAGAGGAGGGCAACTAAAATGGTGCAGGGTCTGCACGGAGGACATATGAGAGACTTAAGGAGCTTAATATGTAGCCTCGAGGAAAGGAGGAGGGGGACATGATGAAACTTCAAGTACCTCAAGGAATCAACAAAGTCCAAGAGGGTAGCATCTTTCAAAAAAAGTAGTGCAAGAACAAGAGGGCACAATTTGAAGATAGAGGGGGGCGTGCTCAGAGGTAATTTAAGGAAGTATTTTTCACAGAGAGGGGTTGTGGATGCATGGGAATGGCCTTCCGGAGGAGGTTGTGGAGTCAAAATCAGTGGTGGAATTCAAGCATGCATGGGATAGTCATAAGGCAATTCTGGGGGTGGGGTAGAAAGAAGTAGGCTGCTGGTTAACTAGGATCTGCAGCTTATCCAGTAGGAGGAAATGGGCAGACTGGGTGGGCCAAGCGGTCCTTATCTGCCATCAAATTCTATGTTTCTATGTTTCTATGTTTCTATGTACATGATATACAAGCACATAGGGGCTACAATGTGCGCTGCTGAGTACAATAAATACTAGAAATATGTACAGCAATAGAGAAGCAATATGCATTGAAATATACAATGTGTACAACTTATATGCCCCACTTAGCAGGATGCATCAGGCAGTAGGGTAGAAGGTCAACAGAAAGGCAAAGGGAGATGGTAGAGAACAGGATGGTAGAAAGGGATGCTGGTCACCAAGGCCAGAGTGACTTGCATAGCCTGGTAACCCTCCCTCCTTCCTGCCCTCATAACCCTTAGAAAGCAGACAGGGAGGGGAACAAGCAGATGCATAGAAGAGCCAGAGGTTCAATGTTGGAAACAGTTACAGGGCTCCAGAAAGGACCGTTAAATGAGTTTCTAAAGCTGCTATTGATACGGGTGTAGTAAGCTGCATTATATTTTGAGCAGTGTTCCAGAGGACCGGTGAGCATGGCTAATTGCTGTAACGACCAAAGTCACGTCCCTACTTTGGGGACATATAGGGTGATTCAAGTTAAGCTTCTCAACAGGTAGTTACCAGGAATGAGAATGGGTAGTCAGTCCTTGATATTTTGGGGCAGCTTGTTGGATATGGCCCTTAAGATCCAGAGTACAGAATTCTTGTGTCGTCTGAGGCTAAGTGAGCCCCAGTCTATACTTTTGTAAAGGGTACAGTGGTGTGTTGAGTAGGGGCATCACTGATAAACCTAAGGTCTCGATGGTACAGGGTGTCAGGTTTTGGTGAGGGCATTACAGCTACTTCCATACAGAAAGTCTGCGTAGTCAATGAGGGGCAAGAGGTTGTTTGTACCAACCTGATTTTCCCTCGTATGTTAATAGATGCCTGATTCTGAAGAGAATCTTGTTTAAGTGTTTTGGAACATTACTCGATATGCAGTTTGAAAGAGATAGTGTTGCAGTGGTGTTTGGTACTGCTACTGGCTTCAAAGGAGCGAGGAGGCAGCAGTGAGAGTAGTGGATGCCACATGGCAGAAGCTGCACGTAAATGCAGCAAGGAGCTGCTAGTTAGAGAAGATGCCTCCTGCTGGCCTTAATGGACTGGGGGAGAGAGAGTGTGCGGGTGGCAGGTGCTGCTAATAAGTAAAGCCATGCTGCGGCTAATGTAGAAGTCTGGGGGTGGGTTCAGAGGAGCAAGGACCCTTGGAGAGAGTGCAACCAGGCAGCATGAGCTAAGGAAGCTGCACCACAGCTAATGTAAAACTGGGGGCAGAGGAGTGAGGATTGAGGGAGAGAGAGAGTGCGCGGCAGCAGGAGCTGTCAATAATGGTAACCCAGCCATGGGCATTAGTGTCAACTGTAATGCGATGCCTGAGTTATAGCACGGAAAGAAATGAAGCTCTCTTATTGGAGCAGTTCATTTCTTTTAACTACAGAACATGCCATGTCAGCAAGCAGAACTACTGCTATGACTATAGACCAATCTCGTCAGTATGTATTCAGTCCAAGATACAGAAGTGACTTGTATACAGCCAACTCTGGGACTACCTGGAGATGCACCAACTGCTAACACCCAATCAGCATGGTTTCCAGTGGAACCACAGAACCGACATGGCTTATCAAATTCACTACTGACACCCTCAAGGCTCTTGACGATGGTGCCACCATCAGTGCCATATTTATAGACCTAACCAAGGCCTTTGTTCTGGTCAACTACAACCTTCTAATAGACAAGCTAAAATTACTAGACTTGACCACCATTCCTGATCTGCTTCAAAAGCTACCTGTCCCACAGGACCCAACAGGTTAAAGTGGCAGGGAACCTTTTCAGATTGACTTAGCATCATGGAGGAGTACCCCATGGTTGCATCTTAGGGCCCCTCCTGTTCACCCTGTTCGTCAATGACCTCAGCAATAACTGTGGCAGGAGTTCAGTAATTCAGTATGATGATGATGCTGTGCTGTACAGATCCTCAGACAGTCCACCCACCTTTGGGCCTCTGTTACAGGAGGACTTCACAACCCTAGAAAAGTTGCTGCTGGATAACAGGTTACTGCAAAATGATAAGAATATGAAAGCTATGTTGTATGGTCCCAGAACCTTGGGCTCAGACAGGTCCCACATGCTCCCACCAGTATCTGCAGCAGGCATGCCCATAGAAGCTGTGAACTCTTTCAAATACTTAGGCCTTATTCTGGACCAAGGACTGGCCTCAAGTGCCACGTGACCATGTCACCAGAGGGATACAGCAAAAGCTAGGTATACTGTACAGAATGAATTCCCATCTCCTCCACAAAACCAGGGAAGCCATCATAAATTGCATCCACTTCCCCAAATTGACCTATGCTGCCCCAGCTATACAGTCCCTCTCTGGCAGGAACTGGGAAGGTGCAAATACTTTATAACAAGGTAGCTTGATTTGCAGCCAAATCCCAATCAAGGCATCATCACTGCCAGGAGTTCAACTCTAAACTGGCCATCTCTTTCCCAAAGGCTCCAACACCCCTCCTGTGCACCACCTACAAACTAATAAATGGCCCCAGCCCTGCAGGCCTAGCCAGGCTGGTAGCCACTAAGCACCCAGGCAGGCTGCTCCAAACCTCTTCCCAAAAGTCTTAGAAGTTTCCAGGGTGAGGACTACAGCTGAAAACAAGTCCTTCTCCCATGCTGCCCCAACCCTATGGAATAGTCTACCTGACCAGTTGCATAATGCCAGCACACTGGTCTCCTTTAAAAATGGCTCCAAGCACATCTAATTGAAAACAACTCATGTTCATGCCAGAGGTGACCCTATTTATACTTGAACTGTACAATATGAAAAAGGAGTGTTGTAGCCTGTTGTTCTGTGCTTGTATCTATAGTAACTTGTAATACCTCTGTTGTTACAAATCTCACTGTTTAACTTATATGAATACAGCTACCCATGTATACTCCATTAGAGGGAAAGTCATGGGGAATTTCTGTGATGTTTTACAGTTATTTTCCTACAGTTATTATTCTAAAACTATTTATGTCATCAGTATGTATTTATATCATCAGTAGGCTCACCTTCTCTGGGGAGGGAGGGTCTTTCAACCCAGCAAGCAGTGACTCCTGGTGGAGGCTGGTAGGGGCACGACAGCAAGCTGGAGTCACTGGGGCATGATTGGTCATGGGCGAGGCCGGTGACCAATCAGTCACAGGGGCTGCTCCTTCGAGGAAGGAGGGGAGGGCTGTTGCCGACATTGGCATACATGCCATGACATATAGGCCCACAACATCCCACAGGAACAGAGGGAAAACACCCCATAGGAGCAGGGAAGACAGAGCGCCAAGTCGGGTCCTGATGTGCTGGTGCCTGCCAACAGCCCCGGACCCTGACGAGATATACAAGATTCAGGTGTCTGCCCCCACCTTGACCCCACCAGGAGGGTTTCTGAGGCTGGATGGAGGGACCAGAGACTGTCAGCTAAGGCAATAGCAGGGACAAACTTAATGGGCAACTCCTGATGGTACAGTAGGAGGGTAAAAAGAAATATAAAAGGGACCATTTTGGCCCAGTGGGCTCACCTGGTCAACAAAATGAAATAAATAAATGACCAGATTGCCTGGTCATCAGTGTACACTGCAGTTTAAGCTGCAATTAACTTGGCTGTAACACACACCTAAAATGTCATTAGTTCATTCAGGCCCTGAACTCCCATGCTCCATCAAGTTCCTTACTTTGTAGGGCAGTGCAGGGTCTTTTGGACCCTGCACCCATCCCTCCATAGATGCATGACCAAATTATCAGCATAGCCAGCATAGCCATCTTATTACCTGAAATGGTCCCTTTTCAGGGTGATTACATTTATTTACCTTAACCTTGGGCCAGCAACCCAGAAGACTAGGGGCCTATGCTGTGGGGCCTTAAGATAGCATCACTTAACATACGAGCCTAACTGTCAAATTGATCAGCTCCAGGTCTGGATGACCATACGCACTCTAACATAATCTGCCTTCACCGAAACTTGGCTTTCAAGTAAGGTCAAAGATGATGAGGTCTCCATTGAAGGATTCCAAATGCTCCATCTTGATAGAACAAGCAAGAAAGGTGGTGGCTGCCTCCTATATGCCAGAAACTCACTTAACTGCTCCATCCTCCCTATTTCCAAAGTTACGGAGGACTATGAGCTACTAGTGGTAAAAATACAATTGGGCAAAAGGCAAGACCCTCACCATCACCACAACCTACCTCCCCCAAAAGAAGCCAAGGAAGGGCTCCCCTTGTCATAGAAGAAATCAGCACTCTCAAGAAGGGCCCTGAACTCATCTTAACCAGTGACTTTAACATCAACTGTTTAAGTAAGGAGGCGGCACCCTCCAGAGACATAGTCTCCTCACACAATCTCACATAACTTGTAACACAACCCACCAAGCAGAACTACAAAGCCGGCACCAGCACCTCTTTGACTGGGTCCTAGTTAGCTCACCTACAAGTTTCTCTGATATTAGGTTCTCCCAGATGTGCTGAGTGACTACTCCCGATCTCCTTTATATGGACCACTAAACTTGCCAAATGCTCACTCAGCCTTATAGAGCAGGGTTCTGCAGAAAGGCAAACTTGGACCCCTCAAATTGGCCCTGTCTGCCTACAATTGGTCTCTTATAAGCAAGGTGCCTATGTTGGACCAAGCCCTTAGCTTTCTCACTGAAGGTTTCAATTCCATCTGTGACATCTATGCACCACGCACAAAATGGAAAATTCAGAGGGAGGTCAATAGCTGGATTGATGGCAAACTTCTCTCTTTCCTAAAGGAGAGGATTGCCTCTGGGAAACAACCCTTAATTCAGGTAGCAAGCATGACCTACAGTGCTACAAAACTGCCAGAAACCGCTGCACCAAGCTTATCAGGTTCGCTAAGGCTAACTTCCATAAGACCCAACTTAACAACGCATGGGGTGATGGAAAGTGGTTCTGGGACAACATTAAACACATCCTTGAAAAGACCAGAAGCAACACCCTAAGACGGTCAATATAAATAACTCACCCTTCTCAGACCCGCTAGCCATAGCTGATGCCTTTAACCAAGCCTTTACTGACCTGTCCCCAGTGCTGCCGCCAGACTACCTTCTGCCTGCAGGGAGGACTTAGGCAGCACCAGCCTGCCTGAAACAAACCACCCTACCTTCTACTTAAGAAGGTAATGGCGAGGAGGTCCTAATGGTGGTCAGGGGAGTCCTAGGCAAAACCAGACTGGGGAGTGACAGACTGGACATGAAGATACTATCCCTCACCTCGATGTTATGATCACCCCCATAACAATGCTATTCAATAAATCCCTAACTCTAGATCAATTTCCTGAGGTATGGAAACAAGCCCTGGTGACGCCAGTGCACAAGAATGGTGATAAGGCACTGGTGGCCAACTACAGGCCAATATCTATCCACTCCTCTATCCAAAGCACTGGAAAAATTGTGGCAAGTCAACTGACAGAACACCTAACAAGTACAATCTGCTCTGCCCAAACCAACATGGTTTCAGGCAAAAACACAGCACCACCACCACTGCTCTGTTGGAATACTCTGACTTTGCACACAAGGCACTGGATGAAGGAAAATTGATGGGGTCCATCCTCATTGACCTCACCAAAGTTTTGATACCGTAAACCACCCACTACTGCTACATCAGTGCAAAGATTGGGTGTAGCACCAAATACTCTAAATTGGTTCAATGACTACCTGACACACAGGAGTCAGCAAGTCAAAATCGGGCAGACACTATCCAGCTCCAAAGATGTACTCTAGGAGTCCTCAAGGATCAATCCTAGGGCCGCTACTTTTCAGCCTATTTGTAAATGAGCTACCCTTGGCCTGCGACACTAAACTTATCTTATATGCAGATGATACTGTGTTGCTAAGCAGCAGCACCTCTCATGCAGCCATACAATCTGAACTAGCGGACTCCTTCAATAAACTCGAAGACTGGTTCAGTAGACAAAAGCTGCTACTGAATTACAAGAAGACAAAGGCCATGCTTCATTCTAGACCTCACCACAAGCATAGACACACTTCGCCGAAATCACTAATATGGCCGGAGAGCAGATTGAGCAGGTACATGTGTTCAAGTACCTAGGGGTCACCACTGATGACTCCCTCACTTATACACACCACATTGACTCCCTTGTTAGAGTGGTTAACACAAAAATCTGAGTCCTCTATACACATAAGAAATCACCCCGGAAGCAATCCGCATTTCTCTCTCCAGCTCCATTCTCTCACGATTGACTATGGGCTGGTGGTTTATGGTGCAACCTCTGATACTGCACTCAAAAGGGTCCAAATGGCACTGAATAAGGCATGTTGCCTCACCCTGTCCATGGATAAATACACTCACACTTGTGCCTTGTATGGGTGTACAAACTGCCTCAACCTAAAAGACAGGATCAAATACCAAACCTGTCTCCTGGCAAAGAAGGCACTCCTTGGTAAAACCCCACCCTGCATAGGAAACCTGCTTCAATACCTCCACCTCACCAGAGGAAAAAAGAATGGAGCACTGTCTATCCTATTCTGCTGCACCTCTTGGGCAGCACGCCTTGCTTATTTGGCCCCTACTGGTTAAATGAACTCCCTAAGACTTTACAAGCAAACAGAGTATCTCAATTCAAGGCAGGCCTCAAACAGCATCTCATGTCATGTGCAAAGTGCACCTGCAGCTCAGGAGTCACTTGATAATCTAGGCTTTCAACCTGGGTCCCACCAAGTGGGGCCAACTAAAAACCCTGTCCACTTCTCAGCCCAGCCTAGTGAGTAAGTAATCTACTCGTATCAGCTCTTATCTGTATGCAGTTATGCCTCTCCATATTTCCCTCCCCACCCCAACTAGACAAGGCATCTTGCGCTGCTCTCACCACCCCCCACGGCCCCCTCTTCCTGCCTCCGGGAGTAATTCAAACCCTTCCTTCGGTTTATTTACAACCAGTCTCGCTACCATTGAGTAATCTTCTAACCACTTCTCAGACTTATCAACTTTAGTCTAACAACTGATCCTGGTGGTCGCTGTGGGTAGGGGTTGGGGGTTTAAAATTGGTGCTTTAATCCTGTTACTAAAATCTTCTAGTTCTATTATAATCCTGTTCATAATTTGTCCAGCTCTGATGTAATCTGCTCTTGTATGCCAATTAAGCAGGCTCTCTGCAACCATTGTATTGTGTATTGTCCTACTTGTCCACCCTGAAGTGGAACCTTTGCAAAAGAGCTCAAGCTCAAAGGTCTCTCTGAAAGAATAAATTAGTAAATACATAAAATTACCCCAGCACATGTACTGTAGGGGGAGGCAACATTTTCAAATTTGTGCCAAAACATAATTCTGCGCTAGTAGAATGCTGTTCTGTACCACAAGTGGAAAGACACATTTGTACAGGATTTGAAAATGACAACTGGACATCACGTAAATTTGTGTAATAAGCAGGCTCAGTTAAAAATCTGGTATGAAAATATATAAGATTGCACTTCGTTGCTAGGGTGCGTACTGAAATTGCAATGAATGGGCATAACTTTGTCATTTTAATATTTTGATACCAAATTTTGAACATAGTCTTCTTATCACCTCAGCTCATGAACTCCATAGGTGAAAATGTTAAAGTATGTGGAAAATGCCATTCCACACCACAAGTGTGAAAACACATTTCAGATAGGAAGTGAAAATGACAGCTCTACTGTTCATGAGCTGGTGTATAAAATGGTTATATTGAAAATCTGGAGTAGAAATATTGAAAATGACCTCAGTTGCATGCATAAATAGAACATTTTCAATGACTGCACATCACTGCCATTTTAGCTTTTTCACTAAATTCTCAACTATGGCCTTTTGGGACCTGACCTCATGAACACTGCCACTGTCATGTCATTCATTGGTCCCAAAAGGTGATTTCACACAGCAAACATACCATTCTGCGCCACAGGTGCCAAAACATGTTTTGGGCAGGATGTGAACAATGACAGCTATACTGTTCATTTAGCGGTGTGAATAAATGGCAATCTTGAATTTGGAGGAAAATATTAAAACTGCCGGCGTTACGAGCGTGCATAGAAACATTTCAATGGCCGTGTGTAACTCTGGTGTTTTAGGGTATTTTGCACAGATTTTCAACATGGGTTTTTGGGACACACCTCATGAACAGTGGTGCTGTCTTTTTGTTACTCAGTTCCAAAAGGTCATTCCACACAGCGACCATGAAATCACCTTCTGGGACTGAGTAATAAAATGACAGTGCCAGTGTTCACGAGCTAGGGTCCCAAAAAGCTCATGTTGAAAATTTGGTGCAAAAATACCTAAAATGGCTGAGACATCAACATAGGTTCAAAACACACATTGACAGCCATTATACGGCACTTACCTTGATTCTTCAGTTCAAGGTTTGGCTTTGAAGAGTGCAGACGTGTCCTGCTCCACAGAAGATGACAGCTGCTGACCTCTGATGGTAAGCATGGGCAAGGGGGTTGGGGTGGTGGGTTGCTCAGTGAGAGGGTTGGGATGGGGACGAGGAGATGACAAGGGACCGCTTCCTTTTATCAGGAATAGAAAAGAAAATGACTCATGGGGCTGTTTCTTTTTCAGATTTTCACTAAAGATGTCAGGACACTGGGAATGGGCCTCCAGTGTCCTAGTGGTTTGGGGGTAAGATATCAGGGGACACTGGGAGTGGGCCCCAGTGTCTGATAGAGAAAGGGGTCATGGCGCTAATTGATGTTTTGAGACACTGGGAGGAGCTCCCCAGTGTTCCACACTGAAAGATGGGCATAATGATGAAGGACACTGGGAGTGGGCTCCCCAGTGTCTGACACTGCTGGGGAGGTGGGGAAGAAATGCATCAGTGGGTTCCTCAGTGTTGTATGCAGGAGGGTGATACATGAATAGGGATACTGGGAGTTGGCTTCCTAGTGTCCCACGTTAATGGGGCATGGGCAAGATAAATGGGAGGTGCAACCACACCAAGGTAAATGGCACCATAATCCTGACTCTGCAGCTGGCAGCAAAGCCAGGGGGGACAGAGGAGTGAGGACTGGGGAGAGAGAAAGTGTGGCAGGTGGCATGAGCTGCAAAAGGGAAGCCACACCATGGCTCATGTAGAAACCGTGGGGGGAGGAGCAAGGACTGCTGGAGAGAGAGAGTGTGTGGTGGGAAGCAGGAGCCAACAGTAACTGTAACTCTGGCATTGTGCCTTAGTGTCAACTGTAAAGCACATGGCTGGAGTTACGACTACAGAAAGAAACAAAGTGCTCTTTCATTGGAGCAGATCATTTTCAACTACAGAACATGCTACATCAGCAAGCAGAACTACTGTCGTGACCAGAATGCCTGGTCATTGGTCTACACTGTCAAGCTCATTGCAGTTTCAGCTGTAATTGGCTCAGCAGTGACACACCCTCTAAAATGCAGTTAGTAGCAAGATGTTCCTTGCGTAAGCACAAATGAATGTACAAAGGGATCCTTTGGGCCCTGCAGCCTTGTGCATTATACAATCTTGTGCAAGACATATGATGATCCACTAAAGGGTATCAATCTGTCCAGCGACTCCTGTTTTCAAGGACCAGTACAGCTAAAACCTCTTCTGACATATTGATCAAATTCTGTTCCAAAATTTAAGAACAGCCTAGCAGGACCATAAATCATGAGCCAAGTTGCCGCTCCACCTCCAAATCCAAAATAGTTATTTTTATGAATAATTCTCATTTTATGTAGAAGCAGTGGAGTGTGATACTAACAATACAGGATTTTATTTCGGATTAATTGTTATCTTCTGTATCATTCCCTGAAGTGTGCTTACCCAGTTAACACTTTTTAAATCAATAAATAACATCCCTGAAATGCTTGTGTTCTCCATTCCCAGCATTTTATTCAATCCAGTTAGAATCATTTCTATTGACTGGGTAAAATAACTATATTTCCTGGAATCCATAATTCAGTACTGTTGTCACACACACACACACACACACACACACACACACACACACACACACACACACCATGCATACGCCTCTAAGAATATTTTGCAACTAATTGACACTACTTATTAAGAAGGAAGTGTGTGCAGTTGCATGTAGATACACAGCTAGTTTAGCTCAGTTTAGGATTATTCATACATTTGCTGAGGTGGTTTTAGGTTGATGGTTTTATAACTTCACAATTCCCAGGTTTTCTATGAGAAAGATTTGAGGATGGTTTTAGGACAACTCATGAGGCATGACCTCAGTGATTGAAATATTTTGTTTACCGTTGTTCTTTCTTGCCCTGAGTCATATCTTCAAAACAGGATCTAATTTGACTTTGTCCAATCACTGACTTTGCAGTGGACGTTCAGTTGTTTACCTTGCCCTATGAGAAAAGGCTAAAGAAGCTAAATATGTACACTCTGGAGGAGAGGAGGTAGAAGGGGATATGATAGAAACCTTCAAATACCTTACATGGGTTAATAAGGTACTGGAGGAGAGTATTCTTTTGGAGAAAAGGGTCCTCTATAACAATGAGGCATAACATGAAGCTGAAGGAGGCTAAATTCAGGAGGGATGTGAGTGTGACAGGGTTGAATAAAACCCTGTCATATTTGTTATGCACAAAGAGTTAAAATCAAGGATCTGTTCTATTCACTCATTCTCTCTCTCTCTCTCTCTCTTGTCTGTCAGACTACACAATTAAATTTTCTTATGCGACCTAGGAACTGATCACTCTGACTGTCTCATGATCCCCCTGCCCTGCAATCTCCCTGACTTCACTTGCTGTTTCTTTCCCCTTGCTTATATGTGGTTATAAAAATGAATGTGAATCATTGTGTGAAACTGGGACCCTTTGTCTGCCAATGTATATAACTGTAGCATTAAAATGATTGCAAAAAGCTATTCAGAACTCAGTGGATTAACCTTGAGATGCAGTTTGAACTCCACAAGCTCATTGGCAGAGTTGTCAACAGGAGATTAGTTCTGGGATACTGGTGCACCCTTCAGCTCAACACCTGACAGCGAAACATGAAAAAAGACCATTACAGCGACAGTTGCTGCAATGGTTCTTTTCCGTGTTCGCTTCCCCTGTGTTCTGCCCTCCCTGGACCAGCTATGACCTGGAGTTGATAATCCTTAAGTCTGGGGGGGCAGGGGCACAGTCCCACAGGGGGTGTGGGGGCACAGCCCCACAGAAAGCACTCAGATTGGGTGGCACAATACCTGCATCAGTAATGTGCCATCGCCCAGCGGAGGTTGGCATTTTCACCGTCGACCTCCCTTGTTGCTGCCCTGGTATACATGTTCCATTTTGTTGCACCTGCAAAGAAAGAAACTGACAAAGTTCTGATATATTTTGTGAGAAACAGCAGGTATCTTTAGCTCAGGATGCAGAACTTAATTGTCAGGAAAAGACATTGGAGATGATTCTAAAATGGATGGATGTGTTGCTGCAGAGAACATGCAGCAGGGTGTAACGAAAGTAGTGACTTGCTTCAAACATTGCAGCAAGCACAATTGTAAAAGTAATGTACTGCAAATTCCTGCCACAAGTCCAGAACATGGATGCAGGGAGTTAGACCAGGGTATCTCTGGTCTAACTTTGCATCCATAAAGTAATAAAATGCTACTACAAATTAAATAATTGCTTCTGGTTTTCCTTGCTTCCTGACCTGCACCTCAACAACAATCAGGAAGTACTTTTTTCACAGAAAAGGTGGTGGATACCTGGAATAGCCTTACAGAGGATGTGGGAGGGGGTGAAATGGGTCAAAAACAGGGTTCAGAAATGTCTGGGTTCGACAAGGAATCTTGGCCATAGGGTACAGGGGAGACAAAATTACAACATGTATTAAGTAGGGTCTGAGAAAAACAAAACACAATTGTGCAGACTGAGTAGGCCCAGCAGCCCTTATCTGAAATCACATTCCATGTATCTATGTACATATTTATAGCAATGTCCACTAAACAAGGTAGATGAGATGTGAACTAGAGTTCCTGTTATCCAGGGGCAAGCCCTTAGGCTTCCAAAGGAGAGGGCACTAATTTTGGGGCCGCCCAATTGACGTGGTCATTTATTTTGTTATCTGGTCCACTAATGTAGTGCACATAGTCAGGTGGTTCTGTTTTCTACCAGATGTTCCTCTGGAGTAACGACCCTGGGGCTGCATGCACAGTCACATAATGTGTCAGGTATCTCTTGATAGAGGGGAGTAGATATAGGACCTCATAGATTCCCATTCTTAGATAAAGAGCACTGTATGAGTAGCATGTCTACTCCTGCTGCTAGAGTTTGGGGATCTGGGCTGGAAAGTACACCTGGGCAGCCTGCATGGCAAAATAACATACTGCCTCTGGGCTATCTGGCAGGCATTGGAGACATTAATTAATAGAAATGTGAAATCCTGACAATTTATACTGCAGAAATTGATTAAATTACAATTGGAAATTCTCTGAAAGGATTATTTTGCTAATCATACATTTCCAGCATTCTTGGGACAAGTTTAATAAGAATAAGGAAAACATTGATAAGAAACTGTACAAGGGCTGGAGGAGACACTGGTATGTAAAGAGATATAAAATGAGACCTAATGACCAGGCATGGACTAGTATTTAATCTTTGAACATTAATATATGAAAGTGCATATTGGTGAGAATCACAAATACAGATGCAAGCAGCCAGAGATTTTGTCCAGAATGGGACTTTCCAAGAACAAGCTGTTCCCAGGGATTCTGTTTAATTCCTGTCTTCCATCTGTATCTTAAATGACTGGAATGTGTCTAAAGTGACTAATGAGGCATCTTGGATGCAGATATGGGAAAGATGAAAGGTACAACTGATCAATCACAAGCAATGTCCCAAACTTAAAGCAAACCCATCCTACACCCTGGACCATCTGCACCCCTCCCCAAGCTTGAAGAATATCACTAAACCATGGAAGAAACTCTTAGCAAGTCTATCTTACATCCTGGAAACACTGAAGTTCACACATTGATGCCAGTTCAAATCATCTTCAGCAGGGCAGAGACAGAACTGCCATGACTACTTCTGCCTGCCTTGGCTAGTATATGGAGCCATGAGGGAGCCATGGAAACATCCCTTAATGCCTTCCCATCAACACTACTATAGTTAGCAGCAGGCAGTGGCAAACAGGCAAGAATGAACAATTATACAAAAGAAATACTGCTCTGGGACAATTAAGATGTTGCTGGATGATAAGCAACAGTTTGATTTAAAGTATTTCTTCATAGGGACAGTAGTGGAAGGATGGAATCAATTGTCCGTGAGATGACAATGCTGGAACTGTCTCAGGATTCAAGGAAGGGACAGGCATAATCAAAAGGGTGTTGTAGGATTCAGGGAAACCAGCCTGGAGTAGCCAGCTGGTGTTTGGATCAGTAGGTAGGTTTCAGAATAGACTGGATGGGCCCAGGTCCTTTTCTGTCTTTAGCAAACTTTGCTTCTTTGATTCCAGTCCAAATACAAATATGGTGCACACAAGCTATGCCCAGAATGCCAGAATATTTAAGTCATAAGCAGATGGTGAAGATTACAAATAACCCTTCAGGCAAAGAACTGGACATCACAGATAATGTCTTCTATCCTGCCTGTGCTTAAAGCATTAGAGAGACACAAACATTGCAATTGTCTATCTGTGTCTCACCTGTCTGTAGTTTGTACTGTCTGAATATAAACTAAACAAACTTACATTATGGACTTAACTTGTGTGTGTGTGTGTGTGTTTGTGTGTGTGGTATTTATGTTTGGTTTAGAAAGATGGTATAGCTGAAGAGGATTTGAGCTGTCTGCAAGGTGGGTACTTCTGGGTAGGGATGGAGAGTAGGCTTGCTTAGAGGTTGGGAATGCAGGTAGAAGATATTCTATTTGTTTTGGGGAGCAGCTGGACTGGGGTGTATGGTGGTTGGAACATGTGTTTATAAATACTGTCACAGTGTTGAATGTATGCAAGATCAGCCTGGGTCTATAACTTTGAATATAGTTTAGCCTTGCACCCATGGTGCAGCTTAGTGATGAGATGCAGTGAATGCCCGCATTCAGAAAACCACACAGCTGTTTTTCAAAAGTGCTGTGCTATTCAAATGTACCTGGACAGGAGTTTTGATGGTGGATACAGGGCAAAAGAAATTAAGTCAATCACATCCACTGAATAACAAACAGGGAACAGATTGTATCTTCCCGTCCCCCAGATCATTGCTTCAGACAAATGCCTAATCTTTAGGAGGACCATGAAAATATCTGTGCATTCCAACATGGCTACTTAGGTGCTAGCAGCTCATTGTATGTTGTGAAGTGCCACAGTCCTGCACCAGTCAACCTGCTTTGCTTAAGCCATGGTACAGTGAAAAGATAATATACTGCTGGCATTTTTTTTCCAGTAAGCTTTTTTCTTTCCGGGGCAGGTGGTCGCTGGTCCATTCTGCCCACCCATAACTGGCTACTGCTTTCCTCGGTTCTGGAGCATAAGTCCCTGTGGATTCCCCCAACAGCAGAGCCAGATAAGTGAGGGCCATCCTCTCCCAGTGCACAATCCATATGGGCCCCATTGACCAAGTGGTAATGCAGGCTGAGGGGGAGCAGATGAGGCTTCATTAAGCCTGTCTGACACCATTTTCCATTTTTCCCTATCTCCCTGGCTGGAGGTGACATGCACTGTGTAAGTGAAGTACCCACCCAATGAAGTCTCTAAGAGCCTGCACCACCACTGGGTCTCTAGTCAGTGACAGTCAAAAGCTGAGACAACTTAGTTACCCCTCCTGTGGAGAGGAGAGTATTCCCTGGGATGACCACTCATCTTCCCCCAGCCAACCCCAGCAATCCAAAGTAGTTCCTAAACCTGACTCACAAGCATGGTGGCAAGTGAGGCAAAAGTGTCTCACTGCCCGTGCCCCTGGACTAGATACTGCTGACATTACTGAAATGTAGCCCAACCCCACAATTTGCACTTACCATTTCCTTCTGATAGATTCAACACTATGCTGTGCTGTTGGAGGAGGTGCTACAGCAAATGACTTTCAGCATCCAGCTGCTGGTAACATGGTCTCGGAGAGCACCACCTGGCCACAAGTCACATCATCACTGTCAGACCTATACCTAGGACATTGTTTTTCTTGGACAAATATAACCTAGATCATGAAATTGTTCATCTTGTTAACATACAGTAGGTTCTATTTATAAAATGAATCCAAAGTTGGTTTGAAAAATCACACCTGGTGCATCAGAGTGAAGACTGCAGCCTGAATGAAAAGGATGCAAGCCCATCTTGGAGATAAGCCAAAATGTGCCTATCAAAAATTAGCCCTGTATACAAACAAAGAACATAAGTGAAAAAAGAAACTGGAAAATCACGACATACATTGAACAATACTCTCCTGACCTCTGATGCATCACTGAGACCTGGCTCTCTCATAAATATCTGACCCCAACTATCCCGCAGATCACCATCTAATCAGGCAACACCGTGGCAATTGCAGTGGGGTTGTGGCCATCAAAGTTCATCAGAACCTCCCTGCTTCATCTCACTAAATGAATCCTGCCCTTCCTCCAAGAGTTTCTCATGGTCATGCTAAAATTCCTTCTTGTCTCCTCTCTTTGTTGCTGTGGTGTATGCCTCCCAAATCATCCCCTTCCTCTCATATAGGCACCATTGCCTCCTTGGTTACCCTTGCCTCAGTGGGTGAAATTCTCAAACTAGGTGACTTTAACCAAAACTGGATCTCTCCAGCCCTCAAGCCCCTCACAGAAAAAAATTATTCCTTAATCTCACTTAGCTAATTATGGAGCAAACCAGACTCAACCCTATCTCACAAAACAATTACCTCCTGGATTGGGTAGTCTTCTCCCATCCCCATTGAATTTCAGCTGCTGGCATACTCCCCAATGTTTTCAGTGACCACCTTATAATGTACTATGTACACAAAATTCATGCCTCACTCCCCATCTACCAGTGGCTTTGATCATACAAGTCAATTGATGTAGCTACTCTACTCCAGGACCTCATTTCAAGGCACAGGCAAATAAGGATCTGCATCTATGGAAGGATGAGAGTGCAGGGCCTCTGGGCCCTGTGCTCCCCAGGCAAATGTGGATATGATTATACTAGCTCAAAAAGTAAGGAAATTCTTTGCAAAAAAACTTGGTGTATCAGAGTTGCTATTAAAGTGACAAAATATGCAAATGCGATGTTAGGGTTTTCAACCCTAACTCCATCTTCACCCCAAGCCGCCAAATGGAGCAATGCAACACAAGCAACACAAACATCCATCATCAGGTAAGACACACAACATAAAACTCTTTCCACATGACACAAGAGACATCCATCATCATGATCCAGTGCTTCTGTAGCCATGGATACATACCACTGGTGGTTGAAGGCACACAGCACCTGTATGCAATAATTCATATGGTCACAGAAGTGCAGTGCATGTATCTCAGTGAAGACATCTGCACTTCCCAGGTGGGTTATGGCACTCCAGCTATGTTGTGTGCTCAAAGTCCACATGGGGCATGTGGTAATTTAGCATTGCCATCACCCTGTCATGTGTTATTGCTTACTTACATTTTACAATGTGATCCTATGTGAATTTTTATATTACACTTCCCAGGTGGTTGAAGGCACTTGTCTGCACCTCATGCCTCACAATCCACCTGGGGCATGGAGCACATTACCAGTGCCACACACCCTGCCATGTGGTATTGCTCACTTAAAATTCATAATATGATCTTATGCAAATGTTATACTGCATTTCCCAGGTGGTTCAAGGCACCGGCTGTGCCTCATGCCTCACAATCCAGATGGGGCATTAAGCAATTTAGCATTGCTGCACACCCTGTTGTGTGGAATTGCTGACTAAAATTTATAAAGTTATCCTATAGGAATCAAATACCTCATTTCCTAGGTGTTTAAAGGCATCTGGTTGCACCTTATGCTTCACAACCCACCTGGGGCATGCAGCAATTTAGCATTGCTGCACACCCTGCTAATGTGTCCTTGCTTACATACACCACACTTCCAAGGTGGGTGAAGACATGTGGCTGTGCCGCATGCCTCACAACCCAGCTAGGGCATGCAGTAACTTAGCACTAACTCACACCATGTGTGTTGTTCCTTTCTTACAAGTTACAATGTGATCCTATGGGAATTTTGTACTGCACTTCCCAGGTGCTGTGAAAGTGTCCATGTGTATCCATGGCTACAGAAACACTGCACAATAATGATGGATGTCTCTTGTATCATGTGGAAAGAGTTTTATACTGTTTGTCTTACCTGATGATGAATGTCTGTGGTTTTTGTCTTGCCTTGCCCCTTTGGCTGTTTGGAGTATGGAAAGTTAGGGTTAAAACTCTATCATCATGTTTCCATACTTTTGTTGCTGTGATAGCAACCCTAACTGATGCATTAACGGATTTTATTTGCAAAGAATATATGAAAAAAATATATATATATATATATATATATACACATACACACACACACACACACAGTATCTATATGAGTATATGTAATAGATAAACCACTCTGAGGTGTGCAGTCACGCTTGATATCGCACACCTTGGTGTGCGTGCAACCACCCAAGGTGTGCATATATCGAGAGCTGACCACACACCTCAGAGTGGTTTATCTATCTTATAAAATGTCAAATTGTTTTGAAGGGCGAAAGTGCAGGTGTGTGTTGCACTCTGATATATGCATGGTCATGTGATGCTCAATATCCAATAAATCCCAAGCAATTTCTCTACCCATTTTATATATATATATATATATATATATATATATATATAGTTATATATATATATATATATATATATATATACAGTATATATCACACAGTATATATATGTATATGTATACATATATAAGTATATTATTCATTGCAAACATCTTTGTTAATGCATCAGTTAGGGTTAAAGCAACAAAAAGTAGGGAATGTGGTGTTAGGGTTTCCAACCCTAACAACCCAACCCACCCTGCACAGATGAAGAAGCATTGGGGCAGCATTGGGGTCATCAACTAACACTCACCCCATTCCATTTGAAAATAAGCTAGGTGGTTGCAGCATCACTAAAAAGGATAATGACATCTGACGAAAAGGATTACTGGTAGGGCCATCTGGTCAGAGAAGTCCTAACCTTTTTCGCATCATAAAAAGGATTAGTGTCATCTCAAGAAAAAAGGAATTTGTTGGCAAAAAGGATTTGGTCATCTCACAAAAAGGATTTAAGAAAGTCATCTTTTTAGAGATGTCCTAACCGCTTTCATGATGCGCAAAAGGATTAGGACTTCTGACCAGATGGGTCTCTGCTGGTATCCCTTTTTAAAGACAAATTCCTTTTTCATAAGGCGTTCAAATCCTTTTTCACATCATGAAAATGGATTATGACATCTCACGAAAAAGGATTACTGGCAGAACCATCTGGTCGGAGAGTCCTAATTCTTTTACATCATGAAAAAGGATTATGTCACTCTCACAAAAAGGAATTTGCTGACAAAAAGGATTTAAGAAAGTCATCCTTTTTCATGATGTCCTAATCCTTTTCATGATATGAAAAAAGATTCTGACACCTCACAAAAGGAACAAAATAGAGTCACAAAAATGATTTTAAAACACAAAAATAAGCATTCTGAGGCCACATAAAATTAAAGTAAAGGCACACAACAATAAAGGACATCCTGATGAACAAGGTGCATACTTGGATATCTGCAGAAGACATCCCTGGGCAGAGTTATGACAGTTTGAGCTAAAAAAGATGGCGGCTGACGAAAAGGATTTTTCTCACAAAAAGTTCAAAGGATCCTTTTTATGAGCATCAAAATTATTTTCATCAGATCAAAATCCTGTTTCATTCCATGCAGCTATCCAAAGACTGAACTGAGCATGCTCAGAACCCAAAAGTTCAAAATGTAATAACTTTGGAATGGATCAATATTTTTCACCAAACCAATGCTGACTTGTTCTTTTGAGGTAGGCTTATCCTACCCTGAAAATGTCAGACAATAATTCCAAATGGTTTGACTACTGTGTGCTGAGGGAAAACAGCCAAAAAGGTGAATTTTAGTGTTTTTTCACAGTGTGCAATGTGAAATTTGCCATGCCAACTGACACAAAACTTGGTACATCAAGAGATCCACCTCATGGGACAACACATACTATATTTTGTACATATCTATTGAATGGTTGCAGAGTTATTAAAGTGCAAAATTTCAGGTTTAACATTAAAGTGCCTGCTCAACCCTAACTGTAGGGCACAACTGCACCCCTATTATATGAGAATAATGTATGGTCTTTGGTTATGTACATGCTGTAAACCTTCAAAGAAGTTGCCATGACATAATTGTAAGCCTCGAGAGTGCAGTTCGGGATGTTTTCGGATGTCATGGCAACCTTAAGAAGTGTTTTCAGCGCAACTGTTAACCAAAGATCATACATTATATTTTAGAGTATGGGCTACCAAGATTGTGTAATAGTGGACTGAATTACTTTACAGAACATTGATTATTGTGAGCATTCCATTTTGTTATACCATTGATATGATATACTCAAGAAGAGTTAACAACAGAGTGATGTCATATTGATAGCATAAAAAGGTTGTAATCTGTTTGATTTCAATAATAATAAGGGCTCCCCATAACATATGTGTGTGTATATATATATATATATATATATATATATATATATATATACATGATGGGGAGCCCTATTAATAGAAATCAAGCAGATTACAACGTTATGAGATATATATATATATATATATATATATAGGGATCTGCATTGAAGCAGTAATAATGATTTATTCACATTGCTAGCAGTTTGACTCAGGTAACCTCACGAGTGGTGTAAGCCATGAGTGAGGTGTCCAAGGTCAAACTGCTCGAGTGCAGATAAATCATTTATCACACGAGTTTTCTGTTGCATATTTCATTTATGCAATTCTTTCTGCTTTTGCTGTTGTATGGGCATTTGTTAGTCAAAAAGTGAATAAAATTGAATTTTCTGCCATTGTTTGCTGATTATAGAAAATCTAAAAGGAATCTAGAAATGAAAAACTCTCATTTTGTAGATATTTTTATGCTGAGCAACTTTTGTGTCAAAGTACCATACTATCATTTTGGGTGGTCGACAAGGTTGAAGGCCCTATTCAGTCCATGAATACAGCACCTGTAGCATTCCCCAGGCCCATGTTCCTATAGACATGGTTGATAAGGAGGGCCAAGGCTGATGTGGTGCTGTGGTGTTTGCAGAACCAATGTTGTTGACTGCACAACAGGTTATATTTCCTGATATGTCGGATAGCTGGCAGGAATAATTTTCCAGAAGTTTGCTTAGGTGGGGAGTAAGGAGATTGGCCTGTAGTTATCTGAGGAAAGGAGGTCTCTTGCTTTAAAATTGGTATTACCTTGGCAATCCTCCAGGAGTATGGCATGGTTGAGGTGGACAGTGTCAGATTAAAAATATGGGTGAGTGGTTTGGAGATGGCGAGGAAAATGAACTTGAGCACCGAGAGGAAAAGACCATCACTGCCAGGGCTGCCCCTGCTAAGGAGACTCTTGAGGAGTTTGGTTGTATCCTTATGGGAGATGGCCCTGAAGTAGAAAGGGGTGGGAGTGAGTACCAGTGGGCAGGAGGAGGAGGGCAGGCTACTAGGACCAGGTCCGGGACTAGTTGGTAGTTGGGTGGGTAGTTTACTAAGGTGGGCAGTGAGATCAGTAAACAATTTGTTAAAAGCCTGGGCGACTCTCTGAAGGATCAGTCAGAGAATGGGGAGCTTAAATGTATGGCAGGGTACAGGTACATGGGTTAAGCAAGGAACCAATGGATCCCCAGAAATAGTGGGGTTATCAAGGCTTTCCTTGCTGATTGTAGAGAAATTCTGTTTCTGAACCTGAGCAGTTTGATTGCATAGGTTTTGCATACGACTGAAGTCATTCCAGAGGGTGGAGGAGGGGCTCTTTGTAGGCAGACCACTTTTGTCCCTTTCTTTCATTATGGCCACAAGTTTCTTTGAGACCCAGAGTACAGCTACCTCTCACTCTCTGGGTAGTGAGTGGGAAGTGTTGATCCTGGATCTGAAAGAGGGCATCTGTGAAGAAGCCCACTGCCAATGACACATCCTAAAGGGAGTACAGTACAGACCAGTTCACCGTCCTAATGTCCTGAAGGAGAGTGGAGGTGTCAGGGCAGTTAAAATTCCAGAAGGACAGGTATTTGGGTGGGGCATTTGGTCTTGGTGGACCAGACAATGTACTTGTGGGAGTGATTGCTGATGGAGTCATACATGGTCCCTGGAGTACCTTTCCTCTCTGTTGGTGTCCACCCAGTCTAGTGAGGGAGTGGTTTGTGTACAAGTGTTTAGTCTGGTAGGTATGGAGATGTCTTGTACCAAGTTATGCTGCTTTAGGAGGTTTGAGTAGTTGGGTTCCATAGCACTTAACCAATTAAGGTTAAAATCTCCAAGGAGAATGGTGTCCCTGGAGGGGAAGAGATTGACCCAGTCCAGTCAAGTAGTTCATTAAACCTGGTGTGCCTGCTGCTGAGGGTTGTAGCAGCATCCTATAGAAATCTTCTTAGAGGAGTCCAGGTCAACTCAGCCATGAGCCATACGCTGGGGAAGTGGGGTCAGAGCTGAAGGTGGTGGCTGAGAGGATTCCTGAAATAGACTGCCACACTGCCACCCTTCTTTTGCTTGACTGATTATGCTGTAGCATGGAGTATCCTGACCGCTGATATGTGGCATCAGGATATGTAGTTTCAGCCAAATTTTGAGAGACTGAGGACATGGGGCTTGTAAAGGGATACCCAGGCTTTTAGATCAGGGAATTTGGATGGGAGGCTGCATATGTTTATATAAGTAATATTCAGCCAGGAGAGCGGCCCACATATGGCTGGGTGGGCAATAGGGACATTTGTGGGGCCTGGATTGCTTTCTACATCCCCTACAAGTAGAAGCAGGAAAAGACAAGACTGCATGGGCAGGGCAGCATGGGGGCATTAGCAAGAGGGAGAAAAGGAAGAGACCAAGTTTGTGATGCTCTATGTTTGACAGAAAAGCATAGAATAGAAGGCCCAAAGGAGTTAGTTTCATCTGTTTTCTCCAGTTGGGGTAGTGTCAGGTCAGAAGGTAAGTGTGCAGGAGGATTGGTGCTCTTGGTCCAAAGCAAGTACAGAGGCACAGAGATCAACTCCCACAAGAGAGCCTAGCAGAGAGGCTGCCAGTAGAGAAGCACGGCATGCTTCATCTTGTGTGCTATAACTGTATATCACCAGTGGCAGTAGAAGGCAGTGTTGGCCTAGTGGTTAGGGCTCCTGACTGTAGCAGCAGGCAAAGGACAGACCAGGCTTCGAAACCAAGAGCCCCACGAAAGGTGGCGTGGCACTAGAGCTACAGTAGAGTGAGAGCTCCTGAGGGGAGGTGTATGGAGGAGAAGGAGCTTTATAAGAGGAAGGGTAAAAGAAAGGGGGTAATCTATAAATAGTGGGAGGGGCAGAGCAGATTGTTTAGGGTAGTGCCAAACTAAAAAAAAGGGGGGACTAAACTTACTGTGGGGAGTGGGGTGAGCTAGACCAAGTAGTAGCTTAAAATAGGGGGTGTAAAAGTGGGCTAATTGGTTCTGCAAGAATGAAAGGAGGACCACCCTGGGTGTGAGGATTGGTTGGGGCAGGTTGGGTGGGTAGGGACTTTTAACAGTGCCACGCACAGTGTGGCACCATTCCACAGTATGGCTGTTGCAGAACAGCAGGCTGGTTGCCGGGAGGGGAGAGCTCCAGGACTTTGGCTGCCCCAAAAGCCAGAGGGGGTGAGCAGCACTGTTCCTGTGGTCCTGGGGCTGGAAAGGGAGCTGTGAAAAGAACAAAAGGAGGAGAGTTAATACAAGGCCCAGGGGATGTGGGAGTAACCTGAGCTCGGGGATATGATAGGCATGTAGAGACTAGGCCCAGGCAGCCCCCACAGAGCAGCAGAAACAAGCAAACACTACTAATATCAGAGTGAAGCACATTATAGCAGATTGTATAACTGTATGCTGACCACAGTTGTGGGAGTAGCAAACATTGGGAATTGTTTATTGCTACTGATCTTCGCTTGGGTGGGCAAAATTTCTGCTTGAGAACTGGGGCTGGAAAACTGGCTGTTGTAGGGAAGGAGTGAGAAGTGTTGTAATCTGAGTTTGCTGGGAGAGGGACAAACAGCTAGTGTCCCTGTGTACTACTGCCTAAATTGGTTCTGCAAGGGTTGGTACTGCTCACACCAAAATGAGGGTGGATTTGGGGCTGGCCAGAGTGGGCATCTTTGGTAGGGTGATTGGGTGTACGGGTGCGGGCAGCAATAATCTTAAACTGGGCATGGAGGTCTGGAGAGTGTCCAGTGTGTTTTCAGCTGACAGGACTTAGGGAGGAGGTCAAGGGATCAGAAGAGAGCTGGAAGGCATAAGGGGGAGGAATGGGAGGAAAGGAGTGGAAGGGGTCTCATAGGAAGAGGCGAGGCCACTACGGGTATACCCCAGGAAACCGTAGACATGGACCCTAAGAGAACTGCGAGGGGAGGCACATTACAAGCAACGGACAGAAAAAATCTTCACAGGAGGGGCACCAGAGGGAGCAAAGGAGGGGTGGTAGGAGAAAACAAGTTGGGGCAAGCATCACACTTAGTAATAGATATACAATGATGTACCCAGGAGAAGAGGTGGAAGAGGCTGGTGGGAGGGAAGAGTCAGACAGAGAGGGTTTGGTAAAGCAAGCCGGAGGGGTGGGGGCAGGAGAGGTTGCAGAACAGGAGGGGGACAGACAGACAGCGAGGGTGTGACTACCAGTGCCGGGGGATGGGGCAGGGAAGGTGAAGAGGCCGGGAGAGGGGGAGAACTCGGGTCAGGCAGGCAGTCAGGCAGGGAAGTCAGCCAAGGAGAGGGGGGTAGTAGTAGTAGGGGGTACTCTAGAAGGCCACGTTGGGGTGGGATAAATCTGATGAGGTAGGGAGGGGGAGGAAGGGAGGGTAGGGAGAAATATGCCAGACTGGGTGGGAGGCAAGCCTGGAAGGGGTGTTGGAGCAGGAGGAAGCAGTAGAAGGTGTCTGGTGGGGACCTGTGGATTCTGTCCTAGAAAGGGAGACTGAGGGAGATCAGGGGCAATCAGTGCCATCCAGGAGTTTGGGGAGCAAGGAGTAAACTGGGAGCTGCAAGCAGAAGAAAGAGTATGGCAGGACATGCACAGACTAGTGATCCCCGGACTGAAAGGGATGGGAGTAGTAAGCTGGGGTAGATGAAAGAAGGAAGAGCCTGGAAGGAGCAAAAGGGCCAGTAAGTTGGGGGTGTGGAGGTGATCCTGCTGGGAGACTCCATGACCGGGGCATTCAGTGGGATGGGGTAGGGAAGGAAAAAGCAGCCCAGTCAAGGTTAAATGTATCCCGGCCTATCTGTTCACAAGGCCAAATTCCAGCTATACTCATTAGCATTGGATGAGGGGGATCCCAGATTTCTAGTACATCTGGGCACAAAGCATTTGGAGGGGAACAGCGATCTGAAAATCCAGGTGAGGTTTTGGGAACTGGCCAGGGTCTGCCACCTATAGGAAGTTCAGTCTTCTTCTCAGAAATTCTACCACTACCTAGGGCATCCGGGGAGACCAAGCACAAACTCAGAGGGGTGAACCAGTGGCTCAGGGACTGGTGCAGGGCAGAAGGGTATGGGCTGGTGGGGACTGGGGGGACACATGGGAAGACAAGGGATTATATACCAGGGATAGGATACATCTTAACCTAGAGGGAGGGAGATCATAAAACCAAAACTCACTGGATTCATAGTTGAGAAGTGGGGTTTAAACTTGTAAAGGGGAGGGATAAGGAAGAAGTGAAATCAGGAAGGCTGCTCAAGTTCCAGGTCTAGGGCACAAAAAGAGGGCAGGTGACTGCAATGTAAATAAAGCCAGAGCTGTGCAGGAAAGGGTGAATAAGGATTGCACAGGGCCAAGATAATTGGGTTGGGGAGGTAGGATGAGGTGGAGGATGGTCCTGATCATGCCAGGAGCATGGGCAACAAAATGTCTCATGGGCCCAGGCGATCCTGGCAGAGGGATCAGCAGATGTGGTTGCGATTATGGAGATAAGGGCCACCCAAAAGAATGACTGAACCCAAACTTGGAGGGCTACACAATATTCAGGAGGGATAGAGAAGAGGTAGCAGATAGTCAAGAATGGCGAGTGGTTAGTGGAGTGGAGGAGGCTGATGGGGAGGGATGCAATTGGGTAACCCTGCAAATGAGGGAGGTAAAAGATTGAAAATAGGGTCGTGTACAGAACCCCGCAATGGATGAGGCCCTGGAGGAAAATTTGTTGAGAACATCAAGGGCACTGTGACCATGGAAAGATTAGGTGGTGGTTATGGGGACCTAAATATGCTGGGGCGGACTGGGACACTATGACATCAGCGGTGACCAGGAGCAGAGACTGATGAATGTGTTTCAGGATGCCTTCCTGGTCCAGCAGGTGGGGAACCTACCAGGAGGGGAGGATATTGAACGTTGTCTTTGCAGACAGCCACCAGATAAGGGGTCTGAGGTGTGTAGTCCAAGAGGCAGGTGGAGACCATGCCATGGTCTGGTTTCTGCTGTGTCTAGGTGGGGAGGATAACCATTCAAATACAGTAGTAGTGGACTCAGGGGGCAGACTTTGTGGATATGGGCAGGGTTCTAAGGGGAGCTTGAACAAGATTAGGCCAGACATGGATGTTGGTAGCTTCGGAGACCATTAAAAAGGGATGCAGGAGGCTACTAGCTCATGTACAAGGGATAAGGCCAAATGGTAGCACCAACAAGCCGCATGATGGACCAGGAGGTGCAAGTGGCACTGAGGGATAAAAGGCTGCCTATGCATGTTTTAAGTGCTCTAGGGGACAAGGGAGAGAGGAGACAAAAATGACAGCAATGAGAGTCACCAGAGTGGCGAGGGGAGCCAAGGCAAGGATGGAGAAAACCTGGCTAGGGATATCCGAAGGGGTGGAAAGGATTTATAGATACATAGGGGAGAAGAGAAAGGAGAGCACAGATCTCCAGGATTAGGACTGGGAATAATGGGCTCAGGAGGCAGAGGAGCAGACAGAGGTACTAAATGAGTACTTTGCCTCGATATTATGGAAGGGACAGGGATCCATTCAGCCGAAGGAGGGAGGGAGGGGAGTCAGATGGAGTTGAGAGGATCAGAAGAGGCTTGGGCACTGGGTGGGCCAGGCTTAGAAGGCAATGGGTGTTTAGTTGAGGGGGTTTGGGAGGGAGAAATCACAGAGGACAGCGTGAGGGGCCTCTTCGGCACTGAAAACTGATAAGGCACTGGGACTGGATGGGCTGCATCCAAGGGTTCTGAAGGAACTGGCGGACAAACTAGCAGCTCACTAGCTGCACTTTTCAACACCTCTCTGCAGACAGGATGGGTGCCTCAAGACTGGAGGGTGGCTCATGTGGTGCCTATCCACAAAGGGGGTCTAGGGAGGAGATGGAAACCACATGCCTGTCAGCCTAACATCTGTGGTAGGCAACTAATGGAGGGCTTCATCAAGGAGAAGCTCGGAGGCAACTGGAAAGGTTGGGGCATGGATGACAAACAGTATGGTTTTGCCCCAGGAGATCGTGTCAGACCAACCTTATAGATTTTACAACTGGGTGACAGGGACCCTGGACCGACAAAGACTGGTGGACGTCCTATATCTGGATTTCAGTAAGGTGTTTGACTCAGTACCCCACATTGGGTTGTTGACAAAGTTGAGGGATGGGGGTGGGAGGACAGTTGCTTAAATGGGTAGAAAATTAGCTAACGGAAAGAACACATAGGGTAGTGGTTGGTGGGATAGTCTCCTCCTAGGAAGGTCTTCAGTGGGGTTCCCCAGGTTCAGTACTGGAGCCGCTCCTGTTCAATGCCTATGTCTCCAATATAGGGAGGGGGGTTAGGAGTAGGATGAGCCTCTTGGTGGATTACTCAAACCTGGGAGCACTGGCAGATGGGGAGGAAGCGAGAGAGACAGTCCAGAGGATCTGGATACACTGGAGGGTTAGTCATGAAGGTGGGGACTCAGGTTTAATCCAGGAAGTGTAGGGTGCTGCATCTGGGGTCAGAAACCCAGGTTATGTATACACCCTGGGAGGGTCTCACTGCAAGCCACAACGAGTGAAAGGGACCTGGGGGTGGTGGTAGACACCAAATGAATAACACTGAAAACTGCAGAAGATCTGCGCCAAAGGCAAACAGGATTCTGGGCTGCATAGCCTGGGGAATTACATCCAGAGGAGGGAGGTGATCCTCCTCTGTATAATGCCTTGGTCAGGCAAGCATCTTAGAGTACTGCGTGCAGTTCTGGAGACCTCACCTTAGGGAAGGACATAGCATTGCTGGAGAGGGTTCAGAGGAAGGCAACCAGGATGATTCGGGCATGAGTGAAAGGACCTATGAGGAAAGGCTGGAAGTCCTTGGGCTGTACTCACTGGAGGAGAGGAGATGGGGGGACATGATAGACGCCTTCAAATATGCGACAGGGATTAACAGGGGCAGAACCAAAGAAATGCTCAGGCTAAAGAAAGGGGCACAACCAGGGGCATGAGGAAGCTGGAGGGGGAAACTACAGGAGAAATGTAGAAGGCATTACTTCACTGAGAGGGTGGGGCCATGGAATGCACTGCCCAGGAGTCTAGTGGAGGAGGGCACAGTAGAGGGCTTTAAGAGGTGGGACAGGTGCATGGGTATACTGAAGCCAAGATGACCTCCCGGGGCTGGGGGTGGAGGAGCCAGCGCCCAATAGGGCTGGCTACCGAGCAGACACGAAAACCGTTAGGCCTATTCTGCTGTCTTTTAGTATGTTAGTATGTTATCACAACAAAAGCAAAGGTACAATGCAGTGTCATCTAAAAATGGGGTTAGAAAGCAGCAACCTAATTAAGGAGCCTCTAGTTAGGGAGCGCCTGTAGAAGGGCAGCCCTGCAATATCAAAGCAGCAATCGGGCTTCATGACACACTAGTAACAAATCATACATGTGCAGATAATATACCCTAGAAGCAGCAATATACAGACACAAGGCAGGGTAAACTGGGTAATACTTGGCTGCAGCAATAAATAGCAAATGATGGTTTCTGGCAAATCTGGCTAGCGCCAGTTAAAGTAAACATTGAAAGTCACTAGAGCATTCAAAATCACTAAAATACAAAATCAATCTATACACACAGACCATTCCCAGACAACATTCTTTTTATACAGAGGCCCTAAAATCTAGCATTCCATCCCAATCCACCTCAGATCAGCAGACAAGTTTATTAGTTTGCATAACATCAAAAATAGAAATTAGAAGAGTCAAAAAATCATTGACTTGTTGTTTACCACCAGACACAGGATGATATTGTTATTAAGATAATTGAAGAGGCCAGAAGGGAAGCATCCAGATTCATTTCATTTCAGTACAGTAACTGCTCATTGCTGTTTTTGTTTTTAACCTAGATTTGTGTGCTTTAGTGGTACTGTTATTCCTTTGCTGTCTTTACTTGGAATTGTTTTGGGAATGTTGACAATTTGAAACCTAGTTTGGTGTGCTTTTAGTGGTGCTGTTTTCCTTTGCTGTCTTCTTGCTGTAATGTTGCCCTCCCACTCTTAATTAAATGCCCTGTTAAATCTGATTGACAGGAGCCAAGCACAGGAATAGCAGGGGTTGTGGAGTAGGAGGGCATAAGGAGGACAAGCCCGCCTCAGCACAAGTGTTTTGATTCATATTTTGCTGTTGTTTTCTTCTTTAAAAAGTATCTGAGGATCTGTGGCATGATTTTCAGGACAGTAAATTAATAAAAGGGAACTAGAAGGAAAGCTTCAGTAACAGTCAAGTACTGGAATAGCAGTATAAGTGAAGTATAATGTGGGAGTGTGCACTGCAGTGGATGTGGGGCAGTCGATTCAGGCAGACCTTCTGGATGCTGAGGTGCTGCCCAGTCTGCAGGCATCTCTGGACTGTGGGACAAGGTAACCAGACTCAGAGCAGAAGTGAACTGGTCAGGAGTACCTTTTGCCTATCCAGAGATCACTCAGTCCAACGCCGCTGCCTCAGCAGATGCCAAGAATGAGGAGCACTTGGATGACGGTGGGCTCTGGGAGAGTTAGGGCAGTTAGAAAGAGGCACATCCCAAATCTTATTCCATTCCAGAACTCCATATGCCGCACTGGCAAATGGGGACAACTAAACAGAGGTACCCAGAGAATTGAAGGAAGGATGTGGAGGTCAACCAAGGAGGTGACCTCAATGAGGAGAGCAGTGGACCCCAGAGGAGGAGGAGGAGGAAGCAGATCCTGGTTGGGAACTCTATCATAAGATAGATCCTGCTAGGAGCACATGAGGGGGAGGACAGTAAGGCGAGGTGCCTACTTAGTGCCATGGCATGGAGAGATGGGAGAAAGATCCTGGAGATCGCCCAGAAGGCAAGACAGGAGGGTGAGCTGGATGCCATTATCCACCAAGTACTAATCACCTGGCAAACAGACAGCCTAAGGAAGTTCAGGAAGAGTTTTAGAAATTGGGAGGGGTCTCAAGCAAGCAGCTACATCTGTCACCTTCTTGGAAGTACTACCTGTGAAAGGCATGGGAGAGCATAGAGGCACACACACACAGAAACTTTAACATGGTTGAAGAACTGGTGCTGCGAGGAAGGATTCAGATTCATTGGTGACTGGGGACCTACCTGAAGGAATGAGGGCTTGTTCACGCCTGATGGCTTACATCCATCCCAGAGGGAATCCAAGCACTCAATGATAAGTTTGAATGCTACATGGGCAAGCATATAAACTAGCCAATGCGGGTGGCAAGCTACAAAGTGGGTACCTAATTGCCCACCCTCATATCTAGTAGTGGAACCAGTGAACAGGAGGAGGGATATATCTACAAAGCCGTGAAAAAGATGGAGATAGGCACCCAAGGGTGGATGGGCAGAAAGGGACAAAATTCAACAGAAGGGCAGAAAGCAGGGAGAACAAGGGATAAAGGACAACCAGGAGGGGGCTTAAGTAGAACAGCTAAACAGTCCAGGAGTTCACATCATGGAAAGCCATGTTTGCCAATACCAGGAGCCTTAGCAACAAGATGGAGGATCTGGAGGCTGCCATGGTACAGTCGGACCTAGACATTGTTACCATCACAGAGACCTGGTTTAATGATAACCATGACTGGGACATGGCCATCCGCTACAACATATTCAGAAGAGACAGGGCAGGCAGGAAGGGAGGAGGAGTGGCACTGTATCTGAAAGATGGCATAAAGCTGCAGAGATCCAGGAGGAACAAAATGGGGAGTAATACTGTGGGTTAAGCTGGAAAGGAAAATGTGGTCAGCCATCTGCACAGGGGGTGATCTACATACCACCAGCCCGGAGGACGAGACAGATAGGGAGTTAATGCTAGCCAACCAAAGGATGGCAGACAAGGGGAGGTGGTGCTGGTTGGAGACTTCAATATTCTCAATGTGGACTGGAGCCTCCAGCAGCAGCATTAACCAGGAGCAGCTTTATCCTGGACTCCTTCAAAGTGCCTTCCTTAAGCAATTGGTCATGGAACCAATTTGGCAGAAGGCAATACTGGACCTCATGCTCACAAACAGGAACAGTGTGATGAGGTAACAGTGGGGAGCACCTGGGGAACAGTGACAGTGGTCACTGTGGATTGAAATCATAGAAGGAGCAGAACCAAAACCACACAAAAACACGATCCTGGATTTTAGGAGGCAGACTTTGGAAAATGGGAATTTGCTTGAAAGAGGCACTAAATGGAATGGGAGGAATCAGGGTGGAGGAACAGTGGGCAATATTTAAAACAGGGATTACAAGAGCAACAGAATTATGCATTAAGCAGGTTAGCAAGGGAAAGAAAGAGGGCCATTATGGATTTCCAAAGAGGTAGCGGAGAAAGTGAAAGCCAAAAAGATTACTTTCAGGCAATGCAAAAGATGCAGGCAGAAGTGGATAGGGAGAAGTACCAAGAGAAGCTAAGGGAGGCAGGGAGGTCAGTAAGGAAGCCAAAGCTCAGACAGAAGAGCCATCACAAAATCAGTGGGTAGAGGGACTAAAACCTTTTACAGCTACATAAAGTAAGTGAAAAAGATGGACAAAGTGAGGGATAGTGAGACTGAAGGGGATGACAGGGGCCATGTGGAGAATGACAACAGTAAAGCTGACATACTGAACAGATATTTCTGCTTGGTCTTTACTGAGGAAGAGGAGAGTAATGGGCCTGAAGGAAGTACAAGAGGTGAGAATGGTGCAGAAATGGACACAAGTCCCTACACGGGAAAGGGTCCTAAAGGAAGTGGAAGGAATAAGAGTCAATAAAGCAATGGGGCTAGATGAGGTGCACCCCAGGGTGCAAAAGGAACTAAGAGAGGTGGTGGATAAACTCTGGCAATCCTGTTTAGCTGATCACTGGAAACAGGGAGGTACCAAGACTGGAGGACAGCAGATGTAGTCCCTTTATACAAAAGCAGGAACAAAGAGGAAGCAGGGAGCTACAGACCAGTCAGCCTGACCTTCGTAATGGGGAAGATCATGGAAGCACTACTGAAGGAGATATTGGTGGAATATCTGGTTGTTAATGGACTACAGAACCCAAGGCAGCATGGTTTCACAAGGAGAGGTCATGCCAAACCAACCTCATTGAATTGTTTGACTGAGTGACAAGGAGGTGGATCAGGGAGAGCAGTGGACATGGCCTATCTGGACTTCAGCAAGGCCTTTGACACTGTGCCACAAAGAGGGCTATTAAACAAACTGGGAATATGGGAGTGGGCAGGACAGTAGTGTGGTGGGTAGGAGGGTAATGGCTGGCGGCAAGACACAGAGGGTACTGGTTAATGGCTATCACTCCACAGAGGGAGAGTGACCAGTGAGGTACCACAGAGATCAGTGCTGGGACCAGTCCTATTAACGTCTTCATCAGTGACATTATGCAGGATGTAGAAGGCAGAATTTCCCTGTTCGCTGATGACATGAAGCTCTGTAACAGAGTGGACATGCCAGACAGTGTAGACAGAATGAGGAGGAACTGCAGAAACTTGAAGAATGGTCAAGGGTTTGGCAGTTGAAATTCAGTGCAAATAAGTGCAAGATAATGCATATGGGGCACAAAAGCCCTGGAACATATCAGTTGGGGGTGAGACTATAGCATGCACAAGCAGGAAAGGGACCTTGGGGTTATCATCTCTGATGAACTCAAGGCAGAGAAACAGTGAGACAAGGCAGCAGGTAAAGCAAATAGGATGCTTGGATGCATAGGCGGGCATTACCAACAGGAAAAGGGAGGTCATAATTCCACTATACAAGACACTAGTGAGGGCCCACCTGGAGTACAGTGTACAGTTCTGGAGATCTTACCTATGTAAGGCACATAGACAGGGTAGAGAAGGTTCAGAGGAGGGAAACAAAGATGGTACAAGGATTGCATTTCAAGTCCTATGAGGACAGGCTGAAGGATTCAATATGTACTCCCTGGAGGAGAGGTGGGAGAGGGGATATACTAGAGTCATACAAGTACCTTACAAGGAGGAACAGGGTGCAGGAATACACTGTTTTCCAGTGAAAAGATTTTCCAGGACTAGAGGGCATGGGATGAAGTTGGAGGAGGCGATTCAGAGGAAACCTGAGGAAGAACTTCTTTACAGAAAGGGTGGTGGACAAGGAACACCCTGCCAGAGGAAGTGGTGGGTGTTGAAACAATCATGGTATTTAAGAATGCATGGGACAGACATCAGGGAATTCTGTAGGTCAGTGGTAAGGGCCAACAGACTTCTAGAAAACTGTAAAGGAACTTACAAGCTCAAATGGGCAGACTGGTTGGGCCACAGGCCCTTATCTGCTGACAGTGTCTATGTATCCATGCTTAAAGTAAATTGTATTGCTGTATCATTACCTGGGCTAACATCTTTTGTGTCTGTACTGCTATAAAATGACTTCCTCTTTTTTACATGTGTAGCACTGTAAGACATTTGACAACTTTGTAATTGTATTTATTATGTGTGAGTGCATGAGACCTCACTGAAAATGAGCTTTTGCTCAAATGAGTATCCAGTTCATGTAATGAATCAAAGATTTACTGCTACTACTACTACACACACTTACACATCTACACTGCCTTATATGGCATTTATTTACTTATACATCTAACCCTAACTGTTGTATTTAGGATAAACACTGTGACACACTTACACACATGCACTGCTTCATATTAAGAACAGTGAATACTACTACAGTTTAAGCATTACAGCCATTTGCAAACTGACTAGGAAAAGGTTAATATACCAGGAAAGTGTTAACAGTGTGCACACAGGCGGTGTGTACACACACACACACACACACACACACTTTGTCTCTGCCTGCAAGCAACATCCATTTCTTAGCCTTCTTTGTTGTACTAACTTTCATCAATTAATTTCAAAACTATAAATAACCAGAATAACCAATATAAAAAACTCATTAAGTGATTTACATAAGTCAGTGCGTATTTATGGCTGTCCTTTTATGTTTGCTTGCACTCATGTGCAAGAAACATGGTGCCACCATACTGAGAATTTGTAGGTGTGTCTCCTACTTCCAACCCCTGCTGCTTTTGCAGGCTCGGCCCCACCACGCTAATGAATGTAAGAGCTGTCTATGACAGCATTTGCAAATGCAGTGGCATACAGTTGAAAGTACGAGCTGCAGCGTGTAGGCAATTTGCTTACTGTCGCTGCTGGCAGTATGCAAAGTGCCTCCACCGCCAGCACGCAGTAAGAGCTGTCATAGACAGCTCCCCCAACAAGTAGCACGCAGGGAGCCCAGCCCAGCATACTCACACGCCCCCCCCACACACACAGTATGGCCAACAGGGTGCCCAATCCCGTCAGCTCCAGTGCCCCCAAAACAGCCTTCAAGGTGCCACGCTGGGAGTCCATCCCAGCATGCAAACATTCATTGGTGGCCCCCAAACACACTTCCAGGTTCACACTGGGAGCCCACCCCAACATGGCAAAGCTCTCTATGGCTGACGGAGGTGCTCAATCCCCGTCGGCTCCACTGGCCCCAAAAACTCTCAGCTGCCACGCTTGGGAGCCCACCCAGCGTGGCAAATGTCCCGCCATCTTCCTACAAGAAAAAGAAACCTAGAAAGAAAGAACGGTCCCATGCTGACTGTCTTGACCCCATCTCCCACCCGCGCCCACCCTCTGCACAACCTGCCTCCCCACCCCCTTGCCCTGTACTTACCTCCGAGTCTGGCACAACAATCTTTGGTGGACTGGGAACACGACTGCACTCTTCAAAGCTGACCACTGAACTGAGGAAATGCCGTAAGCTGTATAATGGAATGAATAGGGTGTTTTCAACTTTGATGCATATCTCAGGCATTTTTGGAATTTTTCACCAAATTTTCAACATGGGGTTTTGGGACCCCACCTCATGAATTCTGTCACTGTCATTTTGTTAGTCGGCCCCGAAAGTGATTTTGCAGTCACTGCACAAAACCACCTTTCAGCACCAATGTATGAAATGACAGTGTCACAGTTCATGAGGTAGGCCCCAAAACCCTATGTTGAAAATTTTGGGAAAAATTCTCAAAAATGACTTGTTTTATGAGCAGCATTGCGCAGTTCCTGCATGCCCATTAGTTCACAAATTTTAATATTTGCACCCAGATTTTCAACATTGTCATTTTACCACACCTCCTTATGAGCAGTACAGCTGTCATTTTTCATCTCGCCCAAAATGTATTTCCACGCATGTAGCATACAATGGCGCAGTTGGTGTGCAAAATCAATGTTTGGGACAGATTAAGAAAATCACAGTGACACTGTTCATGAGCAGAGATCTTAAAATGGCTATGTTGAACATTTGGTGAAAAAATTCCCAAAATGACTGTTTTACAAGCGTCGTTGATGCAGTTCTATGCATGCTGTAAGTTGTGAATTTTCAATATTTTCACTCCAGAATTTTCAACATTGCCATTTTATTACACCTCCTTATGAGCAGTACAGCTGTCATTTTCACATCTCCCCAAAATGTGTTTCCGCGGCATGTAGCTAACAATGGCGCAGTCGGTGTGCAAAAATCAATGTTTGGGACAGATTAAGAAAATCACAGTGACACTGTTCATGAGCAGAGGTCTTAAAATGGCTATGTTGAAAATTTGGTGAAAAATTTCTAAAATGACTGTTTCATGTGCGTTGCGCGGTTCTCATGCGCTCATGAGTTACATAATTTTCAATATTATTTTCACTTCACATTTCAACATTGCCAGATTAAGAAAATCACAGTTACACTGTTCATGAGCAGAGGTCTTAAAATGGCTATGTTGAAAATTGTCAAAAGTCCATAAAATGACTGTGTTACAAGTGAGCATTGAGCTGTTTCCACGCACCACGTAAGTTCATGAATTTGTAATATTTTCAGTCCAGATTTTCACCACTGGCATTTTTCCGCACTTCCTTATGAACAGTACAGCTGTAATTTTTCACAACATGGCGAAATGTGTTTTCACACTTTCTGCACAGAAATGCATGGTCGCTGTGGGAAATCGTTGTTCGGGACAGATTAAGAAAATCACAGTGACACTGTTCATGAGCGGAGGTCCCAAAATGCCTGTGTTGACTATCTGCTGTAAAAATCCCAAACTAATAACATTAAGGGTGTGCGTTGTGCAGTTTCTATGCACGCCATGACTTCACCAGTTCTTTTACTATTTTCACTGCAGATTTTCAACATTGCCATTTCTTACACCTCCCCATGAACAGCACAGCTGTCATTTTCACATCCTGTTCGAAATGTGTTTTCGCACTTGTGGTGCCAAATGCCATAGTCACTTTGCAAAATCCACTTCGCTAATGAACTGATATTGCCACTGTTCATAAGGTGGGGTCACAAAACCCATGTTGAAAATTTGGAGTGAAAATACAATGAACGCCTGAGGCGTTAGGGTTTCCAACAATAACGCCCCACCCTGTAGAGACTGACAGGCATCAGGGCTGTGACTTAGGATTGTCACCTGTAATGCTCATACCATTCCACCTCCATCCACACTCTTCAGCCAGTGAGAGGCATCGAGGTGTGCCTTGGACTCTTTCGGCCCCAAAGTTCACCCCATTCTCCTATACTGCACCCATCTCACTGTATTTCCTGATGGAATGGGGTGAGCATAAGGGCCAAACACCAGGCAAAACCGTGACACTTTGTGTCTGCAGGATAGGGTGTGGTGAAATGGCATGGCTGTTGTGTCTGATGACCCAAAGGTACACTTCACCAATGCCAATGCCAGCAAGCAAACATTCGGCATTGACAAATGCTTTTTATGTTTGCTAGCATGCATGTGCAAGAAACATAGTGCCATCATATGAGTTTTCCAGAGGTGTGTCAGCCTCTTCCAATTCAGTCAGTGTGTTTGCAGGCATGGTCGCAGGCGCCAATCACTGCTCCAGCTGTCTATGACACTGAAAATGCAGTGCCATACAGTTGAAAGGAGAGCTCCACTTGAGTGTGCAGAGCCTCCCTCCCCCACACATCACATGCGCACGCGCACACTGCGCGCTCATGCGCCTTCCCCCACACTGCACGGCCGACGGGGTGCCCAATCCCCATCGGCTTCACTGTCTCTCCTCCTCATGCTGTCACCGACGGGGTGCCCAACTCTGTCGGCCCACTGTCTCTCCCCCAAGAGCCCAGGTGCCACGCTGGGAGCCCACCCAGCGTGGCAAAGGTGTTATAGCTGACGGGGTGCCCAATCCCCATCGGCTCCAGCCCCCAACAGCCTTTCAGCTGCCATGCTGGGAGCCCACCCAGCGTGGCAAACATCCTCGCGTCTCAAGCAAACATAATAAAAACACCTGTAAATAGAAAAACTGTCCTCGCCGCTTCTCCCTGCCCCTTCCCACAACCCACCCACCCACTGCGCACCCTGCCTCCCCACACCCTCCCTCACCCCATACTGCCTCCAGAGCTCGCACAACGATCTTCGGGCGGATCAGGAACACGCCTGCACTCTTCAAAGCCGACCGCGAACCGAGGAAATGCCGTAAGCTGTATAATGGAATAGATAGGGTTTTTTTCAACTTTATTGACATCTCAGCATTTTTGAATTTTTGCACCAAGTTTTCAACATGGAGTTTTTGGGACTGCTTCTCATGAATGCTGTCACTGTCATGGCGTTACTCAGCCTGAAGGGTGATTTCGCAGCCACCGCGCGAAATTACCTTCCGGAATGATTAACAAATGACACTCAGTGTTCATAAGGTGGGCTCTCAAAAGCCTATTTTGAAAATTTGTGAAAAATCCCTAAAATGACTGTTTTATGAGCGTGCATTGCGCAGTTCCCACGCGACGTCAGAAGTTTCGCAATTTCAATATTTTCACTCCAGATTTTCAACATTGCCATTTTACCACACCTCCTTATGAGCAGTACAGCTGTCATTTTTCACATCTCACCCAAAACATGTTTCCATGTAGTGCATACAATGGCTTAGTCGGTGTGCTAAATCAATGTACAGGACATATCAAGAAAATCATAGTGACACTGTTCATGAGCAGAGGTCTTAAAATGGCTATTTTGAAAATGTGGTGAAAAATTCTAAAATGACTGTTTTATGAGCGTGCGTTGCAGAGTTCCTATACGCGCTCATAAGTTCACAAATTTTCAATATTTTCCTCCAGATTTTCAACATTGCCATTTTACCACACCTCCTTATGAGCAGTACAGTTGTCATTTTTCACATCTCGCCCACAACGCAGCTTCGCCCATGTAGAAGCATACAACAGCACAGTCGGTGTGCTAAATCAATGTATGGACACGCTTAAGAAAATCACAGTGACACTGGTCATGAGCAGAGGTGATAAAATGGCTATGTTGAAAACTTGGTGAGAAAATTCTAAAAATTACTGTTTTAGGAGCGCACGCTGTAAAGTTCCTATGCACGCTGGCAAGTTTGTAAATTTGTAATATTTGCACACCAGATTTTCAACAGTGCCATTTTACCGCACTCTATGAGCAGTGCAGCTACCATTTTCACATCTCACCCAAAATGTGTTTCCATACGTAGCACACAATGGTACAGTCAGTGTGCAAAAACAATGTTTGGGACAGATTAAGAAAATCACAGTGACACTGGTCATGAGCAGAGGTCTTAAAATGGCTATATTGCAAATTTGGTGACAAAACTCCATAAAATGACTGTGTTACGAGTGAGCATTGCGCAGTTTCCACGCACCCTCATAGGTTCATGAATTTGTAATATTTTCAGTCCAGATTTGCACCAGTGCATTTTACACACCTCCTTATGAACAGTACAGCTGTCATTTTCCACAACATGGCCGAAATGTGTTTTCACACTTTCAGTGCAGAGATGTGGTTGCTGTGGGAAATCATTGTTGGACAGATAAAGAAAATCACACTGACACTGTTCATGATCGGAGGTCCCAAAATGCCTGTGTTAACAATCTGCTGTAAAAAAATCCCCAAACTAGTTACATTACGGGTGTGCGTTGCACAGTTTCTACTACGCTCATGACTTCACCAGTTTTTAAGATTACTAGCAGATTTTCAACATTGCCATTTTTACACCTCCCCATGAACAGTACTGCTGTCATTTTTCACATCCTGTTCGAATGTGTTTTTGCACCTGTGGTGCCAAATGCCATAGTCACTGTGCAAAAGCAGTTTTCAGCTAACAAACTGATATTGCCACTGTTCATAAGGTGGGGTCACAAAAAACCATGTTGAAAATTTGGAGTGAAAATACCAACGAATGCCTGAGGAGTTAGGGTTTCCGACCATAACGCCCCCACCCTGTAGAGTATGACAGGCATCAGGGGTGTGACTTGGGATTCTTGCCTGTCATGCTCATACCATTCCACCCCACCCACACCCTGCAGCCAGTGAGAGGCATCAAGGTGTGCCTTGGACTCTTCGAGCCCAAACTTCACCCTGTTCTCTATACCGCACCCATCTCACCGTATTTCCTGATGGAATGGGGTGCTCATAAGGGCCAAAGACCCCAAGGACACCGTGACACTTGTCAGTGTCTGCGGGTAGGTGTGGTGAAATGGCATGGTCGTTATGCCTGACGACCCAAAGGCACACCAATGCCTGTCACCTCTGCAGGGTGGTGGTGGGTTGGCTTCGTTCAATACTTCGCTGCCATTCCTATTATGCAGCTCTGTAACTTCTACACTACCAATGCCAGTGCCAGCAAGCAAACATTCGGCATTGACAAATGCTTGTTTACTCTTGCAGTTCTCCTGAACTGATAGCAACACTCTACTCTGTTTTCTGAAATCTGAACCTCATTCCTCAATCTCAATTACAGTTTATGGCTAGGAAACACTGATAAGTTGATATGTTTACTAAAGACCATAAGCTATGGATCTTTCTTGAAAGAATACTGCTTAGATCGAAGCTAGTAACCACATTATCGCACAAGTTCTGTTATGCACAAAATAAGATTGAAATACATGTACTGTTAATGACCATTATTTCCCATCAAAACTTAAAAGAACTGTCAGAGTGAAAAAAAAAAATGCTTCTTTATTTTTCCAGAGAGAGAAAAATAGTGCAATGTAGGGACACACCAGACTGCTCTAGGGGAGTGATTGTAATGCAAATCCAGTTATATGAAGTCCCTCAGAATCTGATCAGCACCATTTTATTACTGTATTAGCAAGACATCTGCAGAGATCTGCCCTGCAGCTACAAAAAGTTGAACATTAGACTTCTCCAAAGAAGGGCATATCTTGCCTAATAAAAACACTAAAAGCAGGCTGAAGCTCCTTAGCCTTTAAGGCATTGCTTCATGCCTTAATTCTTTTTCTATTTTTAAAGTGTGAATTAAAGGCTCATGAAATTATACTAGACTGAAACCAATTGAACCTGAAGCCTCTATTTATCCACATGACAGGTACCGTACAGGTGAGCATAATGCAAGCTTCACCACGCTGCCCCACCAATGTGCCTAAACCCTTCCATGGAGGCCCACCACATAGGTGAGAGGTAGTTCAGACTACATTCCCATTCAATCCTTGACCTCTCATGTGAGACTGTTAATAAGGGTACCAGTTATTGCTACTGGATGGTGCTAGTGGTTTTGTGATGTGGTCACCTGCCCACTAGGAACTGGACTGAGACCATCAAAATTCATTTCACATAAGCAGCTGAATAACCCTCAGGTGATAATGGCTTTTGACCACCATAAACCAGTGATGGATTTGAACCCATGACCAAGAGGTGAAAGGCTCCCTAATCCATTACCAATTGACAGGGCTAATCAGTGCTTGTCTAGGAATTTAATTCCAACCTGTATGCTAAAATTCAATATAATGGGTAACTTGGAAAAAATCTGAAATTGTTGAATCTAGAGACTTCCATTTAGAACAGTCCAGAAATAGACAAATAAATGGTATATTGAGCATCTCAGAAAAAATAGGATTCAACTCACAGTGGACTTTATGCAAAATTCCCTATGAGTTTATAAAAGAATATAATTTGTGCACTAACATCCTTCATATGGGTAATGTATCACTTATGGAAGCCATTGAAGGAAATAACAGAGGAAAGGAAAAACTGGATCATTAGCACAACTACAGAAGCATTTAAAAGGCCTACCAGTTAGCAGCTACTGTATGTATAAATTACAGAGGATCAAAAAAAAAAACAAGTCAAATTAAGGTGATTCACAGAACAAAAAAAAGTGAAGGAATTCACAGTTATTGAAGGCAAAGAATACTGAATTTCAGGGGCAATTAATAGCAAACAAAGACAAAATTATAACCACCTCCCAAGACCATAAAACAAAAAGCGATTTCTACAAAAGGCTCTGATGACTCACACATTCCATGGTACTTAAGTACAGTATAGCTTAAAGAGTAAACAACCGAGAATAACTGCACAAGATATAGAGGCACAAATAAAAAAATCATTCTATCAAATTATTCTAAAATGGAGTTTGATACCAATGGTATGACCAGTATAGGTGCTTTAGGTAATTGTTACTAGCACATTCCGTCATTAGTGCAAAAGTCAGCCAAACACAGAATGACAAAACAAAAACAGACTGGGGTTCAAACTATGGAACTATGTGCTAATAATGCACAGTATATATCTATGTCTGATAGTAGGTGCAGTTGCAGCTACAAGGCATTTGTGTTAAATCTTATGAGACATATAATACCATTTTGAACTAACACAGTACTTATTGGAATGTGAATTAAATATTACAGGAGTGAAAACAACCTGTACTCTGTATGCAGAGAGAAGAAGAATCATGACAAACCAGTTTATTTAGTTATCTCAGAGATGAAGACAGGCAAGAAAGCATGGAGCAGGTTCAAACACTTGAGGAGCTTAAGCTTGGTATTGTCTCCTGGTTATCAATAGCTAAAGCTGAAAAAAGTAGAACCATTAAAGGCAGTGTAGGACTGTTCCTGATGCATTAATGCATTAAAAGGTTTACATGGGGCTACAGTACTCAGAGTTTGTTTCAAGATACTCAAATAACTTTACAAACAATACAGATTTTTGACAAATGGCAATCATCAGTCACTCCTTACAGCAGTTTGTTTCATGATATCAAATTTGATGGCTGTCAAGCTGAGATACAAAGGAAAACAAGGGTATCTAGACATCCAAGTGTTGGGAATAACAAGCAAGTTGAATTATGAGTCAGAGATGACTTACTGGCAGATCAAATTCTGACTCAACTGGCCAAACTGAATCAACTAGGTATTTCCATTGTAAACCTAGGAGCTATGATTAACCAACCCAGAAATAATTGATGTATTCCAAGGTAGAGTACTACACCTGCTCAGGGGTAACCCAGGCCTCTACAAATATAAGGGATGACCGTCACACCTACTGTGTCCATAGAGCACAAACGGGAACATCTTCAAAATCATGAAATAACTTGACTAAAGGAGATGCTACTGAGCTATGAATGCTACTGAACTATGATCAAAGGTAACAAGTGACAAAAATATCTTTAATATCAAACATACCAGGTGATGATACTTGTAATTTTATGTCTTGGAATACTGCAGGTATAAATAGTAAATTAGATGAATGGGTAAAATGGTTAAGAATGTTGAGGTACTGGACCTTCAATAAACTTGGCCTATAGACAAGTCCAAGAAAATGGTTTGGTATCCTTTTAAATTCCAGCAACCTAAGTTCCCCGAGGCCCACCCCACATTTAATTTTTCTGTTCTTCTGGGTTATTGGGTCTAATTGGTAAGTCTGACAAAGCAGGTTGTGTTATATTACAGTTTGATCTCATGGCTCTTTTATCGACCATTTCCCTTAGCCTCAAGAAATATTTTCTGGCACCTCTACCAAGGGTGAGATACAGAGGAAATATTCAAGCCTAAGTAACTCATCAAAAGTAATATTGCAAAAGCACATCCACAATTGGAAGCAACACAATAAATTGAAAGGTTTCACATGTGGTTAATTGAGGCTGCCAGTTTCTCTCCCTCACCTACATAAGCCATATTCTCACATACCCCTTGGCTAGTGATTTTATGACCTCCTCCCATTTCCCACTCCTCCTCTTTCTCTGGCGCCTGCTTCTGGTGTGGTTCTTTTAGTTACCAATTTTCTTTAGTATTGAAAAACATCTCCGGGACTTCTACAAAAGGCTGAAATCCAGAGGAGAAAGTCAAACCAAAGTAAGTTATTAAAGAAACATTGCACAAGCACTTAGAGAGCAGTGTAGTGCAGTGGTTTAAGGCTCTGAGCTTCAAATCTAGGGACCTGGGTTTGAATCTCACAGCACCCACCTGCATACTGTGACCCTTAACAAGTCACTTAACTTCTCTGTGCTGCCTGGTTGCACCTGTAAACAAGTTTTCAGCTTGGTGTGCTACTCCTGGTTAAACAATTGGGAAAAAAAACTTACAAATATGGTAGCCTTACACTGAACTTTAAGTAACAATTTTCTGCAATACAAAAGCTCAAATTCAGTTGCATTTTCAGAAAATGATAACCAAACTGAGAATTGCCTAATTTTCCTTCAGCTTAGCCTACATTGGGGAGCAAGAAAAGACCAAAGGAGGGATACTGAGGCTTAATAAAGGGAGGGAATGTGGGTAGAGGGTCACAGTGAAAAAGCAGGGATACTGAATTAATATTTCACTCAGTATTCACAAAGGAAGAGGAGGGAGGTATCTAAACCAAACAAGAGAAACACTCTGAAGACAAGAGTCGATACCAGTCCATTTACAGAAGAAAGGGTTCTGAAAGAACTAATAAAATTGAAGGTGGACAAAGCAATGGGGCCTGATTGGATTCACGAAGAATTCTAAAGGAACTAAGGGTAGAACTAGTGACACAGCTGACTACTCTCTTTAACAAATCATGGGAGGATGGGGTGGTACCTGAGGACTGGAGGGGTGGATGTGATTCCTCTCCACAAAAGTGGGAGCAGGACAGAGGCAGGAAACTACAGACCAGTTAGTTTGACCTGAGTGGTAGGAAAATGATGGAATCACTTCTGAAGGAAAGAATTGTTGAGTACCTAGAGGCCAGTGGGGCACAGGACCCAAGGCAGCATGAATTCACGATGGGAAGGTCGTGTTAGAAGAATCTAATAGATTTCTTTGACTGGGTGACCAAAGTAGTAAACCAGGGAGGGCTGTGGACATGGCCTAACCTGATTTTAGCAGGGCATTTGATACAGTCCTACACAAAAGATTAATACACAAGTTAGCCAGCCTTGGAGTGGGTCCCAAGGTGGTAGCCTGGATAAAAATTGGCTAGACAACAGGACGAAAGGGTAGTAGTAAATGGAGTCCACAGTAAAGAAAGGAGGGTTACTAGTGGGGTACTGCAGGGTTCAGTACTAGGACCAGTCCTTTTAATGTCTTTATAAGTGACATTGCTGAGGAATGGAAGGAAAAGTATGTCTTTGCAGGCAGCACAAAGATCTGCAACAGGGTTGATACACAAGATGAGTGGAAAGGATGAGAAGGGACTTGACAAGGTTGGAGGAATGGTCAGATGTATGGCAGCTCAGATTCATTGCAAAGAAGTGTAAGGTAATGCACCTGGGAAACAAAACCCAGGGAAGAGTACACAATGGGGGTGAGATACTGACAACAGTTAAAATGGAAAGGGACCTGGGGTAATTATATCAGGTGACCTAAAGGTGGGCAAGCAATGTGAGAAGGCAGTAAGGAAGGCTGGGGATACTGAGATGCATAGGAGAGGCATCAATAGTAGAAAACAGGAAGTTGTTATCCCTCTGTACAGACAGTTGGTGAGACCCCATCTGGCATACTGTGTGCAGTTCTGGAGACCCCATCTCTGCAAAGACATAAAATAGGTGGAGCTGTCCAGAGGAGGGCAACAAAATGGTGCAGGGTCTGCACCAGAAGACATATGAAGAAAGACTAAAGAAGCTTAATATTTATACCCATGAGGAAAGAAGGGAGAGAGGGACATGATAGAAACTTTCAAGTACCTCAAGGAATCAACAAAGTCCAAGAGGGTAGCATCTTTCAGAAAAGAGATGGCAAGAACAAGGAGGCACAATTTGAAGATGGAGGGACGGCTCAGAGGTAATGTGAAAGTATTTTTTCACAGAGAGGGTTGTGGATGCATGGAACAGCCTCTCTGAGGAGGTTGTGGAGTCAAGTACAGTGGGGAATTCAAGAATGCATGGGACAGACATAAGGCAGTACTAGTGGGGAGTAGGAGGAAGTAAAATGTTGGTTTACTAGGATCTGCAGCTTATCTGTTAGGTAGGAAAATGGGTAGACTAGGTGGGCCAAGCAGTCCTTATCTGCCATCACATTCTATGTTTCTACAAAATGTTGATGAACTGTCTAAATTTTGCTACAAAAATCCATACATAATTTAAATCTTGCATAAGTTTCATAACTAGGGATACAAGACAATAGCTTTCACCAATTAGTCTCACCATTAAAAAAATGGAAGCTATCAAGTGGGGTATATTGTGACTCCATAATGGGCATCTACCTTATTATTTCTGAATGTATTAATCTTTTGACTCTTAACTATATCTGGAGGAAGCCCATTCCATGGGGCTACGACTCTTTAGTTAATCAGGACTCCTCTTATTGGACTTGCAAAGTTAGCTGATAACCATGGGTTATAGTAGTTAAGGTTAAAACTTTCTTTTCAGTCCTACATACTCCCATAGGTCTTCATTCTCAAATGCAGAATACACCAGACACAGGTCACCTCAAAGCCTATGGTATTCCAATGTATACAAATTTAACTCTTTCAACTGTTCTTCATATGAAAGGGCATGGAGATGATTGATCTTTTTGTTGCTCTCCTCTGTACACTTTTGAGCTGTTTTATGTCCATCTTATGACATGGGTTCCAAAATTGTACACGTATTCTAAGTGGTCTAACAATATATTATACAGAGGTAATATCACATTTCTGTCTCTACTTTGAATCTTAGGTAGTATGCAGTGTAACATTCTATTAGCTTTTGTACCACTTCAGTAGTGTGCAATCTAAATTTAGGTAATTTGTTACCAAGATACCCAGATCTTTCTCACACTCAACACTACTTAATATATTGCCACAAAATGTATAGGTTGCGAGGAGATTATTCCTACTGAAGTGCATTACACTGCATATCTCTATGTTAAATTTCATTTTATGCAGTTCTACCCAAGTACTTATTAAGTCTAGTTCATTTTGTAAGTTCAGTGTATCATTCTGTGTTCTTACTATGGTCCCCACTTTACAGTCATTTAGAAATTTGGGCATATGCTGTATGTGTTCTTAGCTGTTTGCAGAGAGGACACAAAGATACCGTATAAAATAGAATCGGGCCCAATACTGTCCTGGGGACTCCACTAGTCACTTCACCCCTTCTGATACAAAACCCTAATGCTGACTCTTATTTCTTTTGGTTTAGCTAGACATCTATCTGTTTAATAACTAGCAGTTCCACATTTAGCTCTTGTAGGCTACCAATCAATTTAGCATGAGGCACTAGATCAAAGGCCTTGGAAAATCTAAGTATACTAGGTCAACTGGAAGGCTATTCTCAAGGCCTTACTGATCTACTCAAAGAAGCACAGCAGGTTTGTCTGACATGATCACTTAGGCACAAATCTGTGCTGGGAAATGTCTGTATGACCCATGACCTGAATGAAGAATTCCAAATACTCTTTAATGTATTCCTCCATGACTTTACACAAGACACAAGTCAGACTAATGGGTCTGTAGTTTTGGACGCCTGATCTTGTTCCCTTTTTATGGATGAGTCTAACATTGGCTGATCTCAGTCATCTGGAATCACCCCATACTTTAATGACTTGCTATAAGAACCTCCAATGGGCCTGTCAGCTCATTGGCTGGTTCCCTAAGTATGTGTGGATGTAGATCTAGCCCAGGATTTATTAATCTTTAATTTGTGTAGTTTGGAATGAATAATGGTTTTGTGGTAACCACCAGGAAGAGTGCTAAAACTACAGCATGGTAGGGTGGGCAATTTCGAAATAGTGGCTGCCTAAATGGCAAATGCCCAAATAAACAGAATGGCAGTACAAGAGCGACGGTAGCACAGCCCTGTAAGGCGAAACCTGGAGTGGCTACAGTCCATCCTGTGAGTACACAAGCCCATGTGGCATGGACGTGAGCACCGTGTGTGGGCCACAGGAAAGGTAAACCCTGCAGGAATGGGCCTGGGAAGGTGTGTGCAGCAGATGGCATGGAGCACGGATGACAGGATGTGAGACAACACCACACCGACTCCAACTGCAATGACCACTGCTTCACCAGCCCAGTAGACCACCACCTCCACAACAGAGCCCCCCAACAGCAGGCCCATGGGAGCCCCCATCATGACACCATGGCACATTCTTGCTGCAACATCTTCTGCACCAGTACCAGTACCAGTCTCTCTGTGCAGTGTCCACATAAGCTCATGGCCAGTGGTGGCCGTCTGACAGTAGTGTGTGGCACACGGCCCCTGCCCATTGGTGCTGAGGGACAGCAATCTACAGCCACTTCTGGGTCCCCACAGGCCCCCACAGTGCAGTAAACAGTATGGGCACCTTGCACACTGTCCATGCCCACACAGCCATCCATTGTATTCCAGTGCCCCCCACCATGCGTTCTGACACAGCCTGCCATTACATGCCTGCTCCGTGCATGGCATTGCTGCACTGTTGGCATTCACCTTGTTGTCCCATGCCCCCACTAATGCTATCCACATCAGTCCCCCCCATCCTCGCCAGAAGCCCGCATATTACCATGTACCTCTCACCCTGTCCTGTCACCCACCACAGCGTGTCTTCTCCCGTGCATTGGTGCACATGCTCTGTTCCTGTCACCATGGGGGTTCACCCATTGCATGTTACCCCATGGCACTGTCGCACATTGTGATGCATCCTTGCAGCCTCCGCCTCATGCCTGTGCCTCTACACTGCCTGGCCATATTCTCCCATCACCCTTCCTGTGCTTAGCTTCCTGCATTCACCCACTGGGACTCGCCACGTGAAGTCACCCATACAACATAAAACCTCTTTGCTAAAGTCTATGACATCCTTAGGTACATACTCTATGTTTGGAGTGCTTATGGGGCTAATTTGTCTTTCAAAATGCTGAGGAAATACTTATTAAATGTATTAGACATTGTTTTCATTAGAAATCAATTATCCCTCATCTTGTATTGGCCCTAACCCACTAGTTCCAGATCTTTGGCTATTAATGTAGTTAAAAAAGTTTTCTGTTATCTGCTGATTTATTTGATATTCTTACTTCACTATCTTAGCAGTCTTAATGGCTTTTTACTTTGTTTCACCAGATCCTTATATTTGGTCCATCTACTGCATGATGTTTCTTTCTTTTATTTTTAGTGTACTCTTTTCTTTTATTTATGTAATATTTAATTGTGAATTCAGCCATGTAGATTTTTCTATGTTAATTATATTTTATTTTTCTGGGACAAAGTGGTTAGTAAATTCCTATATTTTCCAAGATCTTTTGGGACACTCAGTCCTTTAAATTCATTTTCCCAATCCCAGCTATCCAGGTGTCTTCTCATTTCACTGTAATTGGCCTTATTCCAATATTTTATTTTTGTTATTCATTTGTTTTGTTATTTCTCTGTCTACAGTTTTACTCCCAGTATTTTGAATTCGACCATGTTATGGTCATGTTGATAATGGTTCTCTGACTACACAGTCCTTTACAGCTTCTTTCATGTTACTCAGCACAAGGTGTAGAATATTAGATCCCTCGTATTTTGACTGACATATTGCTTGATATCATTAACACTTAATAACTCTACAAAGTCTGTTCTCCCATTCCTAGGAACTATGTCCCAGATTTGCTTGAGTCACAGTTCCACCTGTGTGAATCATAGATGCCAGAGTTTAAATTCACATTATACAATGGCAAGAAAGAATCCTGGCTCCTGATTGGTCAGTTGGCCATTACAGCAGGGATGTTATCCTGGCATAACATCCCTGCTGATGATATACTGATGAGCATATTGATTATTGCATCTTTTCTTAAAAATATTTTAAACACTAAATAAAATTCTTTAAAATTATTTTTTCCTGTATAAAACAACAAGCCATTGTATAATAGAAATAATGCCCTCCGAAGGGTGTATGCTGGGATAACATCCTTCTTGGGTGTTGGGCGCCCTCGGACGGTGGCCTCGAGTCCAACCACCCAAGGTGGGATGTTATCCCAGCATAACACCCACTCTGTCAGGCATTATTCCTTTAGCAGCTGAGGACTAGCAAAGCATTGTGCTGCAACAAATGTAAAAACATCTGTATTCAATTCAAAAGTCAGATTCTAGCAGAGTGGCAATGAAAGGAAAAGTATTTTTTTGGGGGTCAGAATCTTGTTTCAACAGTTATTGGGAACTCCAACCAGGAGTTCTATTTTTGAAACAAAGAGTCTATCATTATCCATTCCTCGGCGTGACTGGGGATTAGAAAGCATAGACAGACTAAGAAGAGATATGAACTATGACTGAGAGGAATTAATAACATTAGATTTTAACATCAGTGTGTTCAATTCAGGAAGTAGGTATTCTGATTTGTTTACATATTTGACGAGAGTTGACTAGAGCCAAAGAGTTTGCTTTGCTAATTGTAATACACCCAACTCTAAACATGGGCAGAATCAAGACCCCAATGAAAACAAGATATAACATTTTAGCTGGACTAGTTTTGCCAAGTGGAGTAAAAAAAAAAAAAACAAGACAAAACATTAACAACACACACAGGCATTCCTTTACACTATACAGGATCACACAGACACACAAACACACACACAAACACACACCACACAGGCATTCCTCTCTACTATACAGACAGACACGCACGCACACACATACACACACACACACACCCTACAAACATATCCACAAATCACTACTCAGATGTGGCCACACACTTGCACACACCATTACAGGTGCACAACACACAAAGATACACCACACCACTAAAATCCATGATTCAAGACTAAGTACACACACACACACACACACACACACACACACAGATAAATGTGTACAAAACAAAACAGAAGTTGGTAAAACAGTTTTGCATGTGCACAGTATGTAAAGAAACTGACACAGATGCATATACTGCACATCAATATTCACTGTGCATACAGCCCGCTTCCCACCCCAAACAAACACATGGTAATACACATTTTCATAAACAACTTTTTTTTACATCCTTTTTCCCTACCTGGCTCCTGGTCTGCCCCAGTCTTCTGTGCATCCTGTTATCTGTCCACCGTCCAGAGTCCCCTAGCTCCCTTTAGGGATCCTTGCCTTATACCCCTGCAGATTACCCCCACGGCAGGGTGTCAGAACACCCTAACTCTGAATGGTTCAGGATCCAGTGTTTGGCGATGTCCCCAAAGCCAGGTGGCTCTGTAGGATGGCCATCAAAACGCTGCGACCAGTCACCAAGCTATTTTCCCTTGTTCTGCTTACCCCTTGCAAGTGGGGCATGCAATGGCACCCAGGGAAAGAGTGCGCCAGCGTCTGCATGCTCTTCCGGCGCCATGCCTCATCTCAGCTCCCCAGTACTTGTTGCGGTGTACCACCTCGGCCTCCGCTAGGAGCTGATAGTGCATCAACAACTGAAATCCCCCACCCCAGAGAGGAGAGCAGTCCGTTGGATGCTCCATCCTCTCCACTCTGCCAATCCCTAAATGACCCGAGTCTGCTCCTGAACCCTGGTCACCGGCATGGAATGAGGTGTGAGTCCAGCGTCTCAACCCTCAGCACCACCGGGCCAACTCATAAACAACTTTTAATTCTTCATTATCCTTTGCTGGCTCTAGCTGGAGCCTTATTATACTCCACTTGTTGACCCAAAAGTGATTCAACTCTCGAAACACAGGTAGGGCTAATAGCCAGATTCTTACCCAATCCCAGCATTAGCCATGAAAGTGGCATAGAAATCATGCATTGGTGTAGCCTACTAGTTAGACTACTGAATGGGGTAATAGAAGATGTACATTCTGACCCCACTATGTGGCCATAAACAAGTCATTTAGCTTCTAAGCGCTCCTGCTAACTCAGCCGTAAAAGTGAATAAAAGCAGGATCCCTCTAATAATGAGATCTTCATCACAACTGAGCAATTTTAGAAACAATAAATGGTAAAAACTCAATGAATAGGTCAGGTAGGGCCAATAAAGAATGCTCACCACTGGAGCAGTACTGGATGCCCAATCAGGGCTAGTTGAGTCCACCACCAGCAGCAATGCTGGAGGCTCAAAAGGAGACATTTGGATGCTGCAAGTGGCTGCAATGTTAGGGGCACTATCAAAGATGGAGCTATTACTAGTGTCAGTACTGGAGTCCCAATTGTAGTTAGTTGGATGTCACTGCTTCTACAATAAGGAGACCTGATCTGTGTAAGTTGGATGCCACAACTGGCAGAGTTGTGAGATGCCCAACTGGGCTAGAGGATAACCGTACTGGTGGCAATCTTAAAGGACCAATCAAGACCAGAGGGATGCCACCACCAGCACCAGTGCTGGAGACTTTAAAAGGTACTAGACTTTATTAGAAGTGGATTTATGGTAAAAAAAAAGTCAGTGTGTTTTTCTGTGTTAGAGAAAGGGAGTTTGCTAAATCAGAAGGATAGAAGTTAATTGGGGTGTGGCTTAGAAGTACAAAAGCAGGTGTCTCCAATTATAGTTCCCTAGTGCTAGCTTTTGGCAGACAGAAATCTTGATTTCAGAGCAAGGAGCAGCTGACTACAAAACTAGAACTTTTTACTAGTAGGACACTTCTATCTCAGCAGGAGTCAGTGCCTGTTGGGATTAAGAAAGGAGTTTGCTAAGTCAGGAGGGGAGAAGTTAATTGGGTGTATGGCTTAGGAGTACAAAAGCAGGTGTCTCCAATCAGGGGCATAGGCAGAGGGTGGTGCTCTGGGTGTTCAAACACACCCCAAAATTACACTCAAAATAATTTAGACTTCTTTCAACAGATTCAGCGTGGCCACACTGTCCCTTTTAAAAAGTGGCTGAGCTGGGAGTAGCAAGCAGCGTGCATATCCGTGAGCTGGGGACAAAGAGGAGGCAGCATTGTCAATTTGTCTGTCCTCCTCCTCTGTTCCTCCTCCTCCTCTCTCGACAAGACCCAATGAAGTTTGCAGCTGGAATTTGGTGGCTTAGCTGCTTATGTGTACCTGCTCACAGCACGCACTGCGCATGCCTGCACGAGCCACAACTGAGAGTGAAGAGGTTGTGGATGGACTGGGTCAGAGGAGGACTAAGAGAGGACTGTTTTGTGCTTCAGCCGAGTTGAGAAGAACGCAGTGTATAGTGACTTATGACCAAGAACAAAATATTTTTAATTAAAATAACAGGAGGGAGGGAGAATGAGCCAGACATCATGACTCATGGTAAGGGTGCTGTGAGAACAAGCTGAGGAGGAGCACTGAAAGGTGAGCCAGACAAGCACTAGCCTAGGAGGAGCTTGGGGATGTCTACGTGGAGTTGTTGTGGCCAGCCTGCCCTGACCCTGACGGCAATTGACCACTATTATCAGGTAAAATTAATTCCATTCAGAGCTTAGTAAGGCAGGCAGGCTTGGAGAACAATGCAATGAATGTAGAATATATGTATTTTCCCTACCCTAGCTGCAGGCAGCAGACTCAATCTCGGTGTCATTTCTGTGCATGGGGTGTGGTGTTTCAGGGCTAAAGCTTCAACTTTTTTTACCTATTTGTGTGTCAATATTTTCCAGTGCCTTGAAAAACAGTGCCAGATCAATACCAGATGCTGCATGATATCATGCGATCACTCTCAAACCCTGGAAACACCATGCTACAGATTCACCCAGCCCAAGAGATTTTAAGTTTAAAAAAAAGTTGCATTTCTTTACAGATGTTTTGTGGCACGTATGCTAAATGACAGTTTTGTAGTGACTACCGAGTGCAATAAGGGGAAGCTCCTTTGTATGGGTGTCTCTTTCTTGTTAAATCTAGAAAACAGGTGAAAGATTAGAATCTAATCTACTGAACAGGCAGAGAACAGTAAGAGAAAGGAGGTGTTGTTAGAACTATACTTCTCTACTGGGACTAAAGAACTAGAACTCTACTACTGGGAACTTCAATTTAGGGTAAAACAAACAAACAAAAAGAGGTGTGCTTGTCTCAGTTTGCTGAAGTGAATTGTAATCTGTGCAGTTATCTAGGTGTAGAAGGAGCTGTAAATTAGGGGAGTGGCTTAGCCAGAAGGAAGCCAGGTGTTTTGGTTTAAAACTGTCCTAGATAGCTTCTGGCAGAGAACAGGCAGAAAACAGCAAGAGGAAGGAGATGCTGTTAGAACTATACTTCTCTACTGGGACTATTTGCCATCCTTCCCTCCCTCCACCCCACCCCCACCCACTCTTAGCCAGTTTTGCTTTTATAGACACAGGATTTGACTAACAACAGGAACTTCTTGTTTGGGAGCAGGAGGGAGTGATCACAGAACCACAAGAGACTCACCATCCTAGAAGGAAAAGAGTAGTTCTCCACACCACCAAACCCAGCTGCTGGAGGTCTGACTCTGAGCAAGTAAGGAGACTACTGAGAAATATAAGAACTTCCTGTGTCAGAACAGGACTATCAGGAGCTTTAAGGGCATGGAGGCAGTAGGTAAGTAGGGAGAAAAAATATATATCTAAAAATAAATAAATAAACAGAGGAAACAGTAAGTATCCAAAACAACAGTTAAGGGGCCAGAAATAAGACATGATGGGAGTGGTGCAGTGCAGTGGCTGTGGAGCAGTAGTCTTCCTGGAGATATTCTGGAAGATGCAGTGTTGTCTCATCTGCAGGAACCTCTCTGGGCTGGGGGCAGTTGCTCATCTCCAGACTGAGTTGGCGAGATTTGGGGTACCTCCTCTCACCCAGGGACCACCAGGGCCACTGCCACTACCTCAGAGGTTGCCAAGAAAGGGAGGCGGTTGGACCAAAGTGGGCTCAGGGAGGGAGAGGGTGGTGGAACAGAGGTGCATTCCTCCAGCTGTACCTCTCCACAATTCATACGCTGTTCTGGGGAGGGTTGTTCCTCTATGGAGGCACCTGAAGTGGAGACCAAGGAGGATGCTTGGGACCTCCACAAAGAAGACCCACAGGAGGGTGGCAAGGGACCCCATAGGGGATGGAAGCAATTCCTGGTGGGGGACTCAATCATTAGGGGGTAGAACAGGGGAGGAAGGGAGAGGGAGGTAAAGGCGCCTGCCTGGGCCTTGAACAAGTAGCACGTCACGGTAACCTTCTCGGAGGTGCTGCCTGTTTATGGCAAGTGTAATGGTAGGTTACTCTGCACCATGGAATCCAATGAATGGTTGGAAAACTGGTGCACAGATGAGGGTTTTGGCTTCATTGGGGACTGGGGTCCACCTGGAGGATGCTGGCCAATACTGGTGTGATGATCTGCATCTGTTCAGGAGGGAACCAGGATCCTAGGTGATAGGTTTAAATGCTTCATTGGCAAGCATTAAAACCAGCCAAGGGGTGAGGCACTGAAAAGGAGCCTGGAAAACCCAGCCACCCCAACAAAACACAGTAGTTAGAGATGTAAACACCAAGGTAGAGAAGTCAATAGGGAGCAGGACAGGGATACATGCAGAAAAAGGCAGTAAGGAGTGAGATGGGGCTAAAGGGTAAGGCCATCAAACAATGGAGGGTAATAAGTACCATTGCCCATAGTCCATGTAACAAGCTCCCTGAACTAGTGGCCTTCATGGAAGAGAGACACCTGGATATCGTGGCAACACAAAACATGGTACACTGAGAACCATGACTGGGATGTCAACATACCAGGGTACACAAGCTACAGGAGGGACAGGGAGGGTAAAAGGAGGAGGAGGAGCTTTCTGTAAGGGAAGGGATAAAAGCAGTGAAACTAAAGGATAAACAGGGAGTACAGGAGGCACTGTGGGTCACCCTGGAGACAGGATATGGCACCACAATCCTGCAGGGGTTGTATACAGACCCCATCTCAGGAGGAAGCAATGAATAAGGAAATTCAATTCAGTTTGGGCTATCTTTATCAATTTGTCAAACACTTCTGGCACCTAAACTATGATGTCCTCCTGTCCAGGTCCAGGGATCTGGGTATAGTAGGATCAGAACAAAATAGTTTAGTTCTTATCTTACAAAAGGAACAAATGGTAGAAATTGGTGAATTTAAATCTACAGAATTCCTGATTAAGGTAGAAAATCTAAGGTTCTATATTGGGTCCCCTACTTTTTAATATTTATATGAATGGTCTAAAATTTAGTGATCCTGAAGTTAGATACCACATATATGCTGATGACACGTCGATATATGTGAGTAGAGTTCCCTGGAAGGTATTGCTACTAAGTTAAAATCAGCTTTTTTGAATTGCAAACATTTTTGATACTTTGATTATAAATGTAAAGAAAACACAGGTGGTTCATTTTGGAGGTTAGCCTACATATAGTTACCTACTTCATACCCACACTTAGATATTAGAACTAAGATGGGGAGAAAGTTCAACAAGTAACAAGTCATAAATATTTGGGGATGTGGTTGGATTGTAAGTTAAAACTGATAGCATTTAGAGTTTGTTGAGTAGTCTCAGTAGGAAACTGAGAATGCTCTACAAACTAAAGTATTATACGACTAAAGAAACACGATGCAGGATTGTGGAAACCAGGATCTTGATGGTACTTGATTATGGGGATTTGATATATGGGGGCCTCGGGGTGGAGCTGGCTAAGCTGGATGTGATGTACAATAGAGCTTGCCGCTCCATCCTCAATGCCAGAAATACCCATCATTGTGATCTGTGTCTTGGGGGCATCATTTAGGGGTCACCAGGGTCATTCGTGGACCCCTATGAAAATTTTGTGACCCCCATAACAGGGCTTGTGACCCCTGCCTGCCCTAGCCATGGCTAAGTTAAATGGACGCTTTCGGTCACCTGGCCAGCTGAATTTAAAAACATATTTTTGCTTCCCCAGCAGTATTATGTGCCCGTGCGCTTGTGGGGACCTAAAATGGAGACTGTCCCCAGGGTCTTGTGGGAAGGAATTCTGTAGTTTTGTAGTTTTAACTACTGGTGCCTAAACTGGCCTGAAGGGGGGTCCCATACTGTGACTGACCATTCCCGGCCAACAGAACCTTTTGGATTACCAGGAAATCCCCAGAACTGCCTGAAGTAGTGGATCAGTTAGAGTTGGAGGTGGAAGAGTGAACAGCTCGAGCTTTCCTGCTGCTCCCAGAAGGAGTGTAGGGAATTGGCAGGAAGAGGCTTTGCCAGCCAGCCTGCCTGCCATGTTCTACTGCCAGTGAACTGCCTTTGCAGAAGTCAGATCTGGTTCCAGTTTCTATGTTTGGAATCTGCAGCAGAAGAAAGAAGAAGTTTGTTATTGCGACTTGTAAGTTGGACCGAAGACTTACTCCTGAAGCAATTGGCCTATCTGATGATAGAATTAGCCTAGGATTGAAAGGTTTGTACAGTGAAGCTGTAATTTGCAACTGGACTGTATCCGAACTGTGGCTTAGAAATAAGTGATTTAAATGTGCTGAATGTGTTTCGTTGGTTGCAATTTGGTTCCCCACAGCAGAATCTTTATGTCATCTGGAGGATTCACCAGCAGAAAACCACAAACTTTGCAGAATTGTTCATCTTGCCTGGACCCTGTCACCTCGGCTAGCTGCTACTCCTGCTTCAGAGATCATCTCGGTGAAAGATCCGCATAGGATTTGGCCCCTATTCAACACCATCGAACAGGTAGTGACCACTAGGAAGTGAGTCGTGTTGGCCCTGCTTCCCTGGCCTTCCAGATCATCACCACGAGGTCTTTATCTCACCTGCCCTGCATGCAGGTTCTGGTATCATGAGTACAATCCAGGGTAGCTCCCTGCAACAACAGCCAAAATCATTGTGATACCATCTAATTGTTTCTTTTTCTGGGTTAAAGCAATGGACTGAGCCATCTGGCTTGGATTATAAAGTAATTGGGTTGTGTGCATGTTTAACTGTTTTCTTTCTTAAGGGCCCCAACCACAGCTGCAATGCTGGCCACCCGGGCAATGCTTCAGGCTAGCCTGCATGACATATTGGGTACCCAGGTTGTTGAACTGTTTAAAAGGACTTACAGTGCATGCTGAACAATCCTGATTCAGATCAGATTGCTAATCATTCTGCTAGATTCACGCCTCCTTGTTCACTGCCCCTAAATAAATCTGATTGTCTGTTTTCGCATGTAACCTAGCTAGTGTGCATATTATTAGTTGGGTTACAGTGGCAATATTGTATTGTTGCATTGCTGATCTTATTTTCCAGGGGGTCTCCAGGGCAGTTGCAGCAGATCCAGCCCTGGTGGTAAGTGAAAGGGGTGAGCATATATTATTGCTATCTATTGAATGTAGAATGTACCATTGTGTTACTGTTTAGGCCACTAGAAGGTTGGTGGGTGGTTACAGCGTCCTGGAGGTCTATACCAGAGCAGTTAAGCTACCCCAATACCATTCCTCTGGGTGGAGCATCCGTTCACAGAACTCAGGCCCTCAACCTGTGTATTGCCATCAGACGGGGGAGTAGCCCTTTGAATAGCGCCACCTAGGGATTTCATACAATTATGTTATGGAACTGCTGAATTTTGGTGGGGGAATTAACCTGCTATCTGAAACTGCCGTTTTGCCTCACGGTCTAGCGGGATTTGATTTTCTGGGGCTCAGACTGATTCCAGTGGGGATTACATATGTGGCTGACTGGTACCTTTTGCATGGGTTATGCCAGGATTTACCATGGCTGAAAGGTGCCAGTCAGCCAATCAGAGTCCCCAATTCTAGGACCCCATTGTGTAATTTACTATAGCTACTATTAACTCAGTAAACTATTTTGTTCTGATTCATATCACACTGCTAATCCTCTGGTGAGATGTTGTCTGCTGCTATTGGTATTTAGTTTTACTGCAGTGTTTATTTATTTATTTTGTTCCTTGCAATATAAAAATCTAAATATGTGAAATGACTGGGAAGAGATGCTCAAGTAAAGTGAGAGGTGCCAGTGAGGCGGTCAAGAACTGCTTAGGTTTCGTGGGGCTCCTGCACCTAAAAACACTACCTCTGCAGCAACTTCATCCATGGGCTCCAGGACCAGCAGTAGTAGCAAAGGAGTAGTTGGTGGAAGTGGCAGGAGCACTAGTACTGCCAAATTATTCTCTGCCACATCGGTGGCATCTGCGCTAGTGGGTGCTGGGGAAGTTAAATTATATACTAAATTCTTTAAAAATGTGAATTCCTGAGGGACTTTCAATTTACACTGCTGAAGATATTTTCATTAAAACAGGATATTTTCCCTTTAGAATTTGCCTGTTCACAGTGCTTATTCCTGCCCTTGAGTCATTTTCGTTGAGTCATAGACCTCCAGCACAGTGGGGAAAGGTGGATAAGGATATGTTGGAAGCAATCCAAAGGATGGCAAGCAAGAGGAACTATTGCTGGTGGTGGGCGTCAATCTACCAGACATGGATTAGAGCCTTCAGCTGCAGCAACAGTTAGAAATAGGGACATCCTGGACTCTCTACAAGGGTGTTCCTCAGGTAACTAGTCAAGGAATCCACTCATGGGGCAATACTGGACCTGGTACTGACAAACAGGGACAGTGTTGCTGATGTCAAAGTTGGTAGCCACCTGAGGACCAGTGATCATCGTATGCCGTGGTTCAATATAAGAACTTGGCCAGAATCAAGCCACACTAAAATGAGGGTCATGGACTTCAGGAGGGCTGATTTTACGAAAATAGGAGAATGCCTCAGGGATGCCCTAGTAGGGCTCACGGAAACTGGGCAGAGTTGAGGAACAGTGGGCAAAAACAGTGGGCATTGTGAAGACTACAAACCTCTGTGTCAGGCAGGTTAACAAGGGCAAGAGACAAAGAGACTGCTATGGTTCTCAAAGAAGTAGCGGAGAAAGTAAGGGCAAAAAATCTAGCATTTAGAAGGTACAAGACAACACAGAAGGAGAAGGATGAGGAGTTATCAGGAGAAATAAAGGGAGGCAGGAAAGTAGTTAGAGCTTAAAAGCTCAAACAGAGGACAATATTGCCTGTTCAGCAAAAGGGGTAAAACATTCTTTAGGTATATAAGCAAAAGAGGAAGACCAAAGGAGGGATAGTAAGAGTAAAAGGAGAAGGAAGGGTTTGTGTGGAAGAGGGCCAAAAAGCAAATATATTGAACAAATATTTTTGTTCAGTATTTACAAAGGAAGGGTAGGTGACAGGCCACAGATAGAGAATAAGGGAAATAGAAGAAGGAGGTGGACACTAGTCCTTTTACAGAGAGACAGTCCTCAAAGAAACAGCACAACAAAAAGTGGACAAGGCAATTGGGCCTGACGAGGTACACCCAGGATACTGAGGTAGCTCAAGGAGATGCTGGCTGTACCTCTGACAGCCCTTTTCAACTGCTCACTGGATACAGGAAAGTTCTGGGGACTGGAGAAGGGTAGATGTGGTCCCACTTCACAAAAGTGGTAACAGAGAGGAGGCAGGAAATTATAGACCTGTCAGCCTGACTTCAGTGGTGGGTAAAGTAATGGAATCACTACTGAAGGAAAGGACTGAGAATACCTTGTGACTCATGAATTACAGGATCCAAGGCAGCATGGTTTCACAGGAGGAGATCTTGCCAGACAAACTGGAGTTCTTTGGCTGGGTGTTCAGGGAAGTGGATCAGGGCAGAGCGGTGGATGTGGCCTACATGGATTTCAGGAAGGTCTTCAACACTGTTGTGCACAGAAGACTGGTGAGCAAGTTGGGCAGACTAGAAGTGGGTCCAAGAGTAGTAAAATGGGTAAGAAACTGGTTAAGCAACAGGACTCAGAGGGTGAAGAAAAATGGTGCTCACTCTGAAGAAGGCAAGGTGACCAGTAGGGTGCCACAGGGTCACTACTAGGCCCAGTACTCTTCAATGTCTTTATTAGCAACATTGTAGGAGGGCTGTATGGGAAAGTATGCCTTTTTATAGAATACAACAATTTGCAAGAGTAGAAACACCAGGGGATGAGGAATTATCTGAAAAAGCTGAAAGACTGGTCAAGGGTTTGGCAACTGGGATGCAATGCAAAAAGTGCAAAGTCATGCACTTGGGGCACAGAAACCCGGGGCAAAGTATCAATTGGGCAGGGAGGTAAGGATGACCACAAAACAGGGATGAGAACTGAGGGTAATAATTTCTGATGACCTGAAGGTAGCAAAGCAGTTTTCATAAGGCAGTGGGAAAGTTAGTAGGATGCATGGGTACATAAGGAAAGGTATCACCAGCAGAAAGAGGGAGTAGTGTTACCCATTTAAAGATCGCTGGCGAGGCCTCACCTCAGTACTGTCTCCAGTTCTGGAGGTCCCTTTTCATAAGGACAGGGAAGGGGTGGAGGTAGTACAGAAGAGCAACCAACATTGTACAGGGCCTGCATGAAATGTTCTAAGAGGAAACACTCAAGGAATTAAATATGTACTCTCTAGAGGAATGAAGGAAGGGAACATGATAGAAGCATTCAAATACTCCACGGCATTAATAAGGTACATGAGGGTAGCATTTTACAAAACAAAAGATGCTCAAAAACCAGGGGTCACACAATGAAGCTGGAGGGAGGCTCAGAGGAGATGTGAGAAATAGCTCTTCTTGGAAAGGTGGCAGATACCTGGATCAACCTACCAACTGAGGTGGTGGGTGCTAAAACAGTAACAGCATGCATGCATGGATGGAATAGACACAAGGGACCTTAGAAATAAGGCAAGGGGTCAAAAGTCTGGAGACTGAGTAGGGGGTCTATGGTGGCACTGTACTATCGATAGGGAAAATTGGGCAGACTAGATGGGCCAAGAGGTCCTTATCTGCCAACAGCTTCTATGTTCTATGTTTCTGTATTCCTCTTGTTTATGACTCACAACCTGTTGCCACAGAAATTGTTCTGAGTCACAAACATAAACATATGATCAGGTTAGAAAAAGCAGCAGGGTCGGAAGAAATCTAAAGGGGCCAAGAGTTTATCTCTATGGAAATGTCTTCAGTAATAATGATTGGAGTGTCCTGAAACTTGTTATTTGGAATGTTATGAAACTAGAGTACTGCTGATTCCTCTCCTGATTTTATTTTCTGAAAACTAGAAACTCACTTTAAGTAAGCACTAGAGATGCTCAGATGGTGTCTTATTTGACCTTAGTTAATTATCCAGTTGTAAATACATTCAGATATTGAATGATTTGATTTGGATCCAATATAGTGTACTAGACTGATTATTAGCATTATTCAAACAATTGAACCTTTGGGGTGGAAAATCTGAGAAAGTGGATTTAATTTCCCTTTCTACCTCCCAGCCTCAGCCCCTCAGAACACCCGAGCTGGGGCCATTGAACTAAGCTATTTTGTCAACTACATGAGATCAGGAAAGCCCTTAACCTACTATATGTAAGCCTTAAAGCACAATGGGCCTCACAGCCTTCTGCTTCTTTCAGTTCTTAGTATGGTTCTTAGTATGGTCATGATAGTGACCTGCAGCATAACCCACTAGTCTACTCTTTACTTTACAGAGAGGTAGCTGAGCCATGAAGCAGCCTACCAGCTGATGTGGTGAGCCAAAAATATCAATGGCTTCAAGTATGGTTGGAACAGAGTAATGGGATCAATAGTCACTCAGAGGGTAACAAAAGGTAGAGGGTAAGGGGCAAGGGTCATGTCCAGTAGTTTAATAACTTTATTTCTGTTAAGATAGTATTATTTATATATTATTATATACCACAGCCAGTTCTAGACTGAGTCCTACGGTTACTATACCAGTTACCTTATAGTAGTTAGCTGATGAGATTGACCTGATATCCTCCAACAGAAAGCAGGAGCATGCCCTGAGGCTTAGAGGTGGTAAACTCAAAGGTAACATTCAGGGCACTTCTTCCAGATGGTGATGAACCTTTGTAACAGCCCACCAGTGGAGACCATGAATATGAAGACAGTGTAGGCCTTTAAGAAAATCCTGGGCATGTGTATGCTTACCAAAGAAATCACATGTTAACCTAGGTAGTTGAGGTAGAGTGGGTGGGAATTCTTACAAATTACTACATGTTTCACACAGCATACTTATTCACTCCTGCTTTTTGAGGCTGGGGGGTTAGACCGCATGGTCCTAGTGTCCCTCAAACCTTAAAGCAGCAGTATTAGTTAGTCACCAAATTCAGTAGGTTTGTTGTCAGTAATATTTTATTTTTATCTGGCAACATCATCAATGCACATATTTTCTTTTGTTTTTCTTTCATTCCTGAACTGAGGTGAGGAAGATCAAAGTATGTAAATGATCTCACTCCCTTGCCATGTTCTCCATGAAAATTAATATCTAGGTGAGGTGGCCAGGCCAGTGGCATGGAGGTTGAGGTCTTGCACCTCAGCTGCAACTCACACTGGTGATCCCGGGTTGGAAAGGGACCTGGATCACTGTGGGATGGCAGGGTGGAATAAGTGCAGAATCCAGAGAGTTGCTCTCCTCTCCCAGAGGGAGATTTACAGTGCCTGGCATTAGCCCAGCCCGTAGTGTTGGCTAGGGGTATGGCAGCCTGGGACTGTCAGAATAGGGAAGGAGAGAGTGGTGGCTGCCGATGTCCTATGTTCAGTAGCGTCCGAATGGCATTGTATGTCCTCCTTCTTGGGGCAAGGGAAAACTAGAGAAAATTGACTCCTGAGCAGCCACTGACTGTTGGCCAACCACAAGCCCTACACACGATGAACACCCAGGCCACACTACTTTGCATAATAGTAAATCCTAATGGAATATGTGGAAATCAAGGCTAGGGTGGCTGACATCCGGAGGGCTGCTCAGGGCCAAGGAAGAAACAGCATCCACTCCAGAAAATATATCTAGGTGAGGTTCACCTTCAGAAACACTGGCAACACCATCTTAACACATTTACAATATGAATCTAGTATGTATATTCAAGAGGTAATCTCAGTGGAAACAATTTTTAGAAAGTGTGAGTGGTAGCCATCTTTCATGACTTGAGTCACAATTATAAAATTGGTTAAAACTGCTATATTAAAAATATCTGAGAAAGTTAAAATACAGTGAGATGAATCTAAGTATGTCACAAATAAATTTATCCTTAAAAATTATATGATGAAATGTTTTGCAAACTAACAAATACTGCCGTTTTAAAGTATTATGTTGCTATGAAACCCACTTCTCTTCCATGCTGATATGTCCCTTATTATTCTGGTGCTTCCCAGCCACCAGCATGTGCACCAACAACTTCTTTGATAGGAGATGTTTCTGTTGGTTGGGGTAACAAAAGTTGGAGGGTGCAAAGTCAAGTAATTGTGTCTGCAAGGTGCCCTAAAGGGCAAAGGATGTGGAAAGGTCTGAAGAAGTGTGGTACTAGGAAACAGGTGTGGAAAAATGCACAATATGAACTGCAGCTGAACATTAGAAGTACAAAAGTTGTCCAGCCACACCACTGCATAGCTAAAAATGAATTGCTTGATCATGAACTTCAAAACGAACACAGCGACAGGAATAACTCATAAAGCTCCTCAAGTTGGATAGTTCATTTAGTATGATTGTGGCTTTCTTTTCTCACAGCTGTATCACTGTCTCTTTTCAAAATAATACAGGTCAAGTAAAACATTTCTCTTTTCTCTGCCTGACTAGGAGGAAGATCCTCAATATTCTTCATGCGATGTTAAATCTCTCAGAATATAAACACCCAAGCTGGAGGACTATCCCTTCAATGATCCAGACAATCAATATTCTTCAGGACAACATTAAAATTTCTCAGAGCACAAAATGCTCGGACTGGACTCTGCCTTTGATGATGCTTTCATTGATATATGTCTGGCTTGATTACTTATAATCTACTGTGGTAATCAAAGACACAGTGTAAAATTATGACACTGTCAACGAAGATCATTTGTCATAATGACACAATTAAAAGGAGTTGTTGACACATTGCTTGATAATAAAAAGCACAGTCTACATTTTAATTTACAGTCAGACTCCACAGAAGCAGCTAAATACTCAATAAAGAGTTTATGTAAAAGCTAAACCACCATTTAAACTTGATACTGAGTAGACTCTACATGCAATGTTTTGTAGTATGATGGTAGACATGCACCACCATTAGTAAGGATAAGGCCATCATAGTGCATACATAGCTTCATTCATTATATGTCTTGACTTTGTCCTTACATGTGGAGATAGACAGATAGATAGATAGATAGATAGATAGATAGATAGATAGATAGATAGATAGATAGATAGATAGACAGACAGACAGGCAGATAGATAGATATGAGTAAGGTATGAGTATGCGCATGCATGTGTGTGTTGCAAGAACTACAGTAAGCAACAATTATTGTTGCAATACAAAAGCACAAGATAAGAGAAATTTGACATAAGGGTAGAAATTCACCTTGATCTTGGTTGCTGTGGGTGTGATGTGGAATCTGAAGAGTATAGAGTACTGACTAAACGAGTGTTTCTGCAATCATGTCTTTTTAGACAAAGAACAACTTATTGCAACATCGACAAATCCTTTTGTTATTCATTGAGAAAGGGTACAGAGTTATGCCTGCACTGGTTCATGCACTTACTTAAACCCTAGAAATAGCACAACACAAACTCACCAAGAGAGTGTTCCTTCCGATAGCCAGATTTCACATTTTTGTGGCCTTGTGTTTTAACCCTAACTGTTGCTTAATCTAGATGGTTTGCCATCATGCTACCCCATGTCACATTTCAAGCACCTCCTGCTATGTAGTGGCACCTCCTTCACTTGCCCCATCCCATTCTAAGCATTCATTAGTGTCCAGCTGCATCTTCTCTGTCCTTGTCCCATTCCAGGCCCTCGCTGGTGTACAAGGAATGGGACACCAGTAAGAACTTGTAATAGGACAAGTACAGCTGGTGTGATGGCACCAGTGAGAACATCCTGTTCCAAATACTCGCTGGTGTATAGTAGCACCCCATTACCACCTAATACTACCAGATATCCAGCAAGATCTTTCCCCTCAGCCCAGTTCCTTTGCAGTTACTTTCTGATGTCCAGTAGAATCCCGTCATTACCAGTTGTATCCCCATGATTATTTTACCCTTCCACCACACAGGATGCACCCCCACCAAAGATAACAATGGACACTGCCTCAATCACCTCCATGGTTGCACACTGTTAGCTAATAATACCACTAAGCTTGCTCTGGTATAAATCAAAACCTGTTTCACATTAAAGTAATTATGCAGCCAGTTTGGAAACATTCACTTTTGTGATACTAATGAGTTACCAACTAGTTGTTTTTCCACCCAGCTTCAGAACGAGGCTTTCAACTGAAGGTATATTCAGATGACTCATTTAGAGTTCAGTAGAAACCTGCTAATAACAGGTTATTAGTGATAAAGAGACTCCTTATGCAGAGCCTTAAAGATCATGTGCAAAGCCATTTCGTGCTCAGTCACCAAAATGCACAATAAAGTTGAATCCTTAACCTCTGTGTGTTGTGTGCATATGTTCTTTATTTTGTTTGCCAGATGTGACCCATTTGTGATATTTATAGACTTATTATTACAGTTGCTCCACCTTCACGTTCAGTCTATATGCACATTGTTAGCACTGCCCCTACTGCTGTGATGTCATCGCCGAAGTGGCGGTTGTTTAAACTGCCACAGCTGTGGGAGATTGCTTCTGTGTTTTCTCCGCATTTTTTATTTCCCAACCTCTCAAAATGTACTGGGATGAGGAGACCAAGATCAACTGCATTTGGGGCCAGCATCCATTCAGCCATATTTGTATGAACCGCTGGCCATCCAGTCCATGACCACAGCAGATGGGGACCGCCTGAGACCAGCGAGAGTTCTGAGGAGGATTCTGGCCCAGAGATTAACATAGATGAATGGTGATTTTGTCTTGTTTTAATTTGCTTATTGGCTTTGAATGTTCCTTTACGCTGATAATGGCTGTGCATATAGACAAGATGCTCAATATAGTGTGCAATGCTGAAACGTACGGGTGCTGCTGCCCATGACCATCTAAACGAAACAGCTCATTTGCGTTATCATTTACTGGTGACTGCCCATCAGTGAGCTGCTTGAAAGTGCTGAGATTTGCAGCCAAATGATGCACCCTAACATTTTATTACAATTATTCTCTTGTGTAGTTTTATGGTGGACATAGCAGTGGCGCTCATTACGGCTGCCAGTGTTTATTGATGTAGAATTTCATGACAGGTCCAATCATTTTGAAATTTACAATTGCCCTTTTATGTGTCATTTGCCTCAGATTGCACATCAGTAAGATCATGTTCAAGGGTTTACTTTTGTCCTAAACCCCACTAAACTTAGAGCTGAGCCTGCGACTGAGAATAATCCTTTACCTTGTCTTCTGTACTTTCTGTCCATTTGCTGTTTTCCTTACTACTAACTGCACATCAGCGGGCTACTTCTGATTTCTGCAATTATTCTGCATGATGTGGTGGTCACCCTCAGCTGGTTGGTTGTGATTGGGTCAGTGTCAGCTATGATATGTTTGGCACATATATGTTTTTCCAGCCATACTAGTCACAAAGTGTATCGGCACTGCTCTCAGTGAATGCTTCTGTGTACTCCTGACCTATATCACATCAACGCACACAGATTCTCAACAATTACATGTTCAAATTTCATGGCTGGTGACACCAACCCTTCACCCACCATGACAACTGAATAGTTGTAGGAATGGACCTTACGTCCCCTGTCCAGAGCACGGTGGTGTAGTCACTATGTAGTGTTGGCACCTTGTCTTCTCTGTATCTGTAGATGGCTCTGATGTGCAATGCTTGTAGAGTGATGCAATCTTGTTGACCTTTGTCCAAATCGATGCATGACTATCAGCCTGATTTAGGTTTGCATTCAAAGATGGGCACATTGTCCATATCGATGCAATGCATAATTTCGGGTCGCATCCAAAGAAGGGCACACTTGTACAGTTCATTGCACAGTACAGTGCTCAGCGCTACACTCTGGTGCCTGCATGATAGCTTCCTTTTTGATGGGTGTTGCTTTGATTGAAAATGCAATATTGCATAATGGGCGCCCATTATGCATTACATTGCATTTTTTCAATCAATGCTTGCCTGCTATAGAAGTGTGAGCATGGACACCTGCCATCACATCTCAGGGCAGAGGGCTCATAATGGCACATCGGTGTGACACAGAACAGCAAGGATCAGTGGTATGAATTTGTCCATCAGTCTGTCTGCAAACCCTATGACACTGAATTTCTCCAGAAATAAACTTTAGAAATTTAAAAGTGTACAGAAGAATTACATAGCTTGATACAAATTCTCTTGACTTGTCATGCCAGGACCTTGATCATGATAAGTCATGCACCATGTCTTTATGTCACTCTTTAGGGTGATGATGGGTGGGTGGTGGTGGTCTGTAGTGGTGTATGCACTAATTGTGGATGTATACTATGGTTTACAATTGCAAGGATCTTGCACAGTTTTTCTAGCTGTAGCCCCTGCCAAGCAATCATGGAACACTGACAGATAGCACTGAAATAAATGGGACCCTGGGACTGACGAGAGACACCCTACATGGAAATAAGATCATCACAGCATGTCAAGCGGGATGGAATTGAAAGTGTCACATATTTCTGGCCCACATCATATTGTCAATTCAGGCACATCAAAGAGTGGCACAGCGTGTTGAGTACATGACTCTAACAGGGTAGCAGTGGTATAAACATTTACATCCTTTGGTTAACAGCTGCACATAGTACACACAGTGGAAAAGACTGCAGAATACCTTGCTATGGACTCACTGTCATAATATATTTTTGCAATTACTTGCAAACTGTGTCTTTCACATGCAAATGCACTTCCAGTGACATTGTACTAGTTTTGCTCATTCCTCTGAGATCGCTAAATACAAAGCCTGGTGATGCCTTGATCATACCTTCAAGTAGTCATTGAAATGTTTTTATATATCACAAAGCTATTAATTAGATGCAGGGAGGTGGGCAAGGGACAGACAATAGGCACATTTGAAAAAATACACAATCGTACTGTAGATGTGTAATACACGGCAAAACTCACACACACAAACAATAAAAAAAACACAGGAAATCAAGGTAATCAAGGTAAGTGCATGAGAAGAGATCAACCCACAAATGAACACCCACAGCCCCAACAGAATAAAACGTTTTGGTACCAGTCATGCAATGGTTATAGCAAGGCAACAGGTCATGTACACACACATCCTTTGGTGTTTGTCATGTTTTCACCTGTGGTACTACATCAGTCAATTTCATCAGTTAGAATAGGGAGATAACAGCCTAAATGACCGCTGATCATTTTCAGTATTGGTGCACATATCCTCTGTTTCCTGACCACTGATGTACTGTGCTGTATTGCAGTGCTGTAACTAGCAGCATGAATGCTTTGCACCCCAGGATGCTCACATCATTGGGCCAAAGGCGCAAAGGGCAAGGGAATAAGAACGCTCACCAAGTGTCACAAAAGAGACTAATTATCACGATTCACATGATTACATCTGTGTGCATTACGGTGGACTTCAGTCTTTCCGCACAAATAGTGACATTGATAGGGTGGTCAATTGGATGGAACACAGCTCATATGCCAACAAATGATGGAATTAGGGATAGACCAATAACAGGACAGGCAAATTCAAATATCTTGCTTTATTACACCCAGAACATGATGTTGCAGAACTGCTAGTGAAACATTTATATTGTTTTAAGCTTAGTAATGGAGAGTGCACTTCCGGGAGTTTGGAGCACAGCGATTCTTTATATGTGGACTGCTTATTTATATTACTGGTGGTTTTTTTGTTTTTTATATTATACACACTCATTACCAGCAATTCACACCAGTTGTTGGTTCAACCAGACTCTGGCCCCACATCAGTGACAGATTGTGCCATCGATGCCCTTCTGGCAAGTGCTGGGCAACTGCTGTGAAATTGGAAACTAAAATGCGAAGATGATGCCACAATCAAAATCGGGTAAATTAATCATTTTCCACAGCATCAGAACAATATTCAGTATGTGTCATAGCAGTGACGATCAGGGGCTTGCAGGAGAGAAACAGTACAAAGTAATATGTGAAGACAGGACATGACAGCACATGGAAAACAGCAAATAAAACATTATTTTGGTAAAGACAGTTGGAACTGCATTACAACATAGAAGAGAACAGTGATTTACACACAGAAAACACTTTAGACACTGATGACACATGCAATATGTATTTGGATTACATCCCATTGCATAGAGGTGATTGCACCATTGAGACCTCCCAGCACAAAACTCGCGATGGCGAACTGCAAAACACGCCAACAAGAAACCAGAGTAGAAGCGCACCTTTGGAAGCCGAAACAGTCAGGAAAAAAAAGTTATTTTCATGAAAACTACTGGCAGAAAGTAAATAAAACTGGGACCATTGATATCGCGACCACAGTGATCAGTTTGTTGATGTTTTTAGCTCATAACTAATCCTTTGCACATGATCTTTAACATCTCAGATGCTAATTGTTGCCAACTGGTGCTTAAGTTTACTGTGAACCATACTGTATTAGTTTGAGACCAGTTTCTAGATCCTTACACAAAGGGATTGACATTTTACCAAATTTAGTTCCTTAACTCTTGAGACAGTCAAGTAATAAGTGGCAGACAATCATGATTTACGAGAAGTGCCCAGTCAACCATAACTGTAGCAGTGGTAGCAGGGCCCTAAAAATAGATACAAACATGCCAGGAGATAAAGGCCTTAGAGTCAAGGTTCTCTGCTTGATTGTGCAGCTCACTATGTATTTACAAAGGAAACTTCCCTTCCCTGTTTCCTTTAGACCTCCCTTAACATCTTTACCCCCAACTAGCCCTCTTCTACCTGTAAGTTTTCCTCTCACTTTGTCCCTCCCCTCTTGAAGGTGTCTTTTATTTTTAGGGATAGCATCTCCCTGGTAGCTCATTCCACTTGGACACCACCTTCTTGGAAACATACCTCCTCATCTCTCCTGAACCTTCCCCATCAGTTTTAGTCTGTGCCTCCCTAGTGGTCTTGTTCCCATTAAAGCTGAAGAGGCCCTCAGTGCTTATCCTGTTAATACCCTTAAGATACTTCCAACACTGCACACTGTACTCCAGTTGTGGTCTTACCAATGACCTGGTGACAGAATGACTTCCTCTCCCTCTCCCTCTTGGTGGCAATTCTCCAGGTTATGTAGCCCAGCATCAATTTGCTTTGATTGCTGTTCTCTTGCAGTATGCAGAGTGCTGCAGGTCATTGTGATTATTACTCCCAGGTCATTTCCTCCTCTCACCTGGTTACCTGCATGCCGCCTGGACAGTAATTGGTCCCTGACTACTTAACCCTTAGGTACACAACTTTACACTTTTTAGCATTAAATATCAGCTGCCAAATGCCAGATTACTTTTCTAGCCCTAGCCAAGTCCTCCTGAGTTCCTGTCTTCCTTCTCTATATCCACCTCCCACAGAGCTTGGTGTCAACCATAAATAGGAAGATTTTACCCTTGATCCGTCCATGATGTCACTTATGAAGTTGTTGAAAACACTGAACAGAGCACGAAGCCCTGTGGGACTCCACTGTTCACAGGCCTTGCTTCTGAGACTTGTCCCCAACTACCACCCTTTGACATCTATCCTGCAACCAACTTCTGACCCATCCATGAGCATAGCCCCCACCTCAAGGTCCTCCAGCTTGCTGACAAATCTCTTATAAGGCACAATGTCAAATGCCTTACTAAACTCCAGATACGGGCATCAACTGTTAGGTAGATAGATTGATAGATTGATAGACAGACAGATACACAGACAGACAGAAAGAGACATGTACCGATAGATAGATAGATAGACAGATAGATAGATAGATAGATAGATGGATAGATACATAGATAGATAGATAGATAGATAGATAGATAGATAGATAGATAGACAGACATGTAGACAGACAGACAGGTAAACAGACAGATCATTTCTCAAAGCTTGGTTTTACATGCTGTTGATCCATACATGTAGATTAAGCATTGTTAATCTCACAGTAGGTAATTATATTCCATCCTGACTCTGAGCAAGTCACTTAAACCTAGTGCTCCCAGGTCGCACCTGAAGACAGGCACTTGTGCTTAGTGGGCCTTATCTGGTTACCAAAGACTAAAATAAAAAAATAAATAAATAAAACTATTTCTTCCAGCATGTTCTAAATTAGAAGTCTCACTTCCTCCTCCGTTATTGTTCTTGGGGGTTCTGACTGTTGCAGTCAAAGCTTCCTGCTTATGCTGTGCATGTATCCTGGGTCACATCTGAAAATGAGCTTCAGGTTTAGTGTGCTTTTACTGGTCACCAAATGCTAAATCAGTTAACAAATACATTTTGATTATTGTTTCTCAGCCCCGTCCCCTTTTTACCCTGTATCTTTCCCAGAGACTCATCTGAAATAATCTGTCTCACAGCTTGGCATGCCTTCTCAGGTCAAATATCTTAAATAAATAAAATAATTCAAATGCTTTTCTGGCTTTATTTTGCATCCAGCTCTAATCTGGTAATACTTACCATCATTTTTTTTACTGCTTGATGGCTTTACTTGTTTTGCATGTTGAGTATATGGATGAATTTCTTACTGACAGGCATCCATGCCCCGATGAATTGGTCAGATTAAGACTAAGATTTGATAAAGGGTTTTGATTCTCTTTATTGTTCCTCTTGCTTCAGAATGGGGTTACCATACTTTTATGTCTGTCTTATATTGTCATAGTCTCTTCCTTTGTTTTGCTTTTCAATTGGCAGTGTAAGCAGTCTTGTGCGAAATTGAAAAATTACGCTCCGTGAAATATTTTGCGTAGTCCCCACATTTCACTAAATATTTTGAGAGCACGAAATGCAAAATATCATCCCAGGGGCAAAACTTTGCCACAAAAGGGCAAAAATTTGTCACTCGTAGGTGATATTTCACCATGGTAAAATCATCCTGGTGACTACTGGTCTCACTCCCGGCTGATCACAAGCCCAAATTCAATAATTTTCTAACCCCCTAACGAGCTCTACATCCCTGGTGTCTAGTGGCCCTCCAGGCTGATCAGTAGCCCAAATTGAATAATTTTCCCTGTTCCTCCCCGTCAAGATTTGGTACAAAATAAAAAAATCCTTGATGTCTAGTGGACCCCCACCCTGTCATCAGATAGTTCCCACCCTCCGCTCCTTTTCAGTACCCTGAAGGCGCGCCTGTACAACCCTCACTCACCTCCATGAATGGCAGCCCAACTGGGCACTTCAGTGAATGAGCACATGCTTATACAAGCACGTGCTCATTCACTGAAGCACTCAGTTGGGCTGCCGGCTGTGGGGGTGAGTGGAGGGCTGTGCTGGTGGTTCACTTGGAGTACTGGGGGAGGGGGAAGGGTGATATCTGATGACAGGGTGGGGGTCCACTAACACCAGGGAGTTTTTATTTTATTTTTATACCAAATCTTGGGGGAATTATTCAGTTTGAGCAGGTGATCAGCCGGGGGCAATAGGCACCAGGGATGTAAATCTCAGTGGTAGGGGGATGGAGAATTGTTGAATTTGGGCCAGTGATTGGCCCAGGGAGTGGAACCACTAGACACCAGGGAATGGGATATGCAGCATAAAGGCACCAGCAGTAAGGCACTGAGCTGCAAAATGTTGTGCAAAATTTTGCAATTTCTTACGAAATATTTAAAAGAGGCTAAATTGCCAATTGCGGCAATTTCATTGGCAAAATTTTATTTCTCAACATCTCTAAGTATAAGTATGGGTATATATGCTATATTCTATGGGGTGTTCTATCATTGTTAACAGTGTTATGTATTTTTGGTACATTCAGCCATTCAGGGCATGGTGATGACAGAGAGATAACGTTATTTCTTGTTGGGGTTTTTGTCTGTTCATTTTTCTATGATCTCCTGATTCTGGATTTCATCCTGTGTTAGGGTAGAGATGTTTGATGTTGAAAAACTTCACTTTAGGAATTTATTCTCAGTATTTGCCAAATTTGTGAAGTATGAATGGTTGACTTTGTGAAGTTTCTATCAGCAAAGTGGCACTTTTCAAGCTAAGTCATGCAAAACCACCAGCAAAATTGAAATTTCACGATGACATAACCTAACGTCAACTGAAAATGTGTCACTACCTCACTAAAACTCATTGTGAAGTGGTAAAGTGGGCAATTTGTGATTTTTTTGTGAAGCTAAATTTTGCAACTAGCAGAACTTCGCCAGTGAAATACAACTTGCAACATCATTGGCTAAAGATTGTTTGACCATGCTTCCCTAATTGTGAGTTTTTGTTTTTTACGATGTGTTGCTCATGTCCTAGGTGTTGCTCAGGTCTAACATGTATTACTTTGTGCCAGAATAACACAAAGCAATGAAACATCCAACCTCCTATGAGAACTGACCCAAAGCAAAGATATACTCCTGCCCAAAAAGTGTAGTATAACAACATTTTTATTAAATGACCTGTGTTTTATAAGGATGCAGATCATAAAGAATGAATGTTTGGGGACTTGAGGAGCTTGATTATCATTTTGTTTTTCTTTTTCATGTTTTTTGTTTAGCTTTCCATCATTTTATTTTCCTTTTCCAACTACTAGTAAAAAGAATTCCATTGAATCCTTGTATTATGAAGTCAGAAATTCTTCAGTGCAAGACTGGCATTGTAATTGAATGGAAACTGCAATTTGTTTTAGATTTTATAGAGAATAAAACTTTCTTCCCCTTAAATGTTATATACAGTATTTAGTAGAAATATGTGATATTTCATAACATGTGACTTGTTGTTTTGATTGAGCAGTTGAGAAAGACAGAGGAAGCCACTCCAGGAACCACTCCGGAGCTGCATAGGCATTGGGGAGACAAAGTAAAGGACATCTGCTGCCCAATCAGTGCCAAGGGCATGTAATTTGACTGGTGGCTGGGCTTTAAAAACCCAGGATCAGCCACAAAGACCACAGGACTCCACCCACTCTGCTCCACCTCCATATGAAATGGTCAGGTCAGACACTCCCATCTGTGGGGAGCATGGGAGCATCTGAAGGAAGGATTGACTGACTTGCTTTGGTCAAGAGCAAAGGAACAGTCTTGCTCTGGGGAAGGGACAAAATGAACAGTCTTATTGGGGCTAGGAGAAAATCTGGTGGGGCTGGGAGCAAATCTGTGGGCAAGACAGATCAGCCTACCTCTTGTTGTTAAGTGTATGCTGGATTGATCTGCTGGCCAAGGGACAAATTCGGAGGAAGGGCAAACTGGCTGGGCAAACTGCTTGATAAAACAAGTTCATAGGTTCATAGGTAAATTACAAGTCTAGAAGTTGGATGACTTTTAATGACTCATTACTTATTAGTGGTATTGTCTGCAATTTAATGTTCCCATATATTGGTCTAGACCATGTTTAAATAGACGTCATAGTACTACAAGATGCAACTTCCTCTGGTAGTGCATTTCAGGCAGTCACCACACTGACAGAACCATTTGCCTCTGGTGCTAGTCCTATATAAATCCCTTTTGAATTGTTATCTATGTGATCATGTGGACATTGAATTAGGACTTTTCAGCCGGCCCGCCGGCGCAGCGATTGGATTTCCGCTTGCGGCGTAGCGACCGGGTTTGGGAACGAGCCTGGGAAGCTGGAGGGCGGCCGGAGGAGAGAGGCTTGAGCATTCTAGGACTGCTCGTCCTCTCCGGGGGAGGGGAACCAGAGCCTGGTCTTGACTGACCTCGGGTGGAGACCCGAGGTGCAGCAAGGCCGATGGCAGAGAGAGAAGGGGCGCGTCAGGACGTCGGTGCTCAGTGCCTTGACGCCATGGGACATGGCACGTCCACGAGAAAGAACACGGAAAAAGCATCTTGTGGTCTCCCGGTGAGGCGGAGCACTAGGCCCCGACCCTCAATGCCCTGCCTGCCCAGAAACAGCATCCCGGCGAAAATTTCATAGTCTCGGGGTGTATAGGACCCCACCCGTACCCGCCTGAAGTAAACCAAGGCTCCGGGATGGACTGCTCTGGTCTACAGGCAGGTGGCGAGGGCTGAAAAAGGCCGTAAAAGTGGCGCCAGAAGAGAGGACTGCAGGGAGGGGAGGAAAAAAAAAAAAGAATTAGGACTTTTCTGTAATCCAATGGATTCCCACAGGAGTTTATTTTGCTTGCATTGTGAACATAACAGAGGTCTCACTTAGTCTTCTGTACTCAGCAGAAGCGTACAAAGTGGCCAAAATCCGCTACGTGCAGCAATTTGTGTATTAAGGCAGAATTCACAGAGTGATCCATAATGCGAAGCAAAGTACTTCACCTTTTAATTATGATCACGAAGTCCATTGGTAGAACTGACTTCACATTACTCGCCTTTCCCCAACCACTTCTACCAACTTTAATTGAAGTGCATTGATTCCAATGTACTTCACATTACTTCATCTGTTTGTGAGTCGTAAGGCAAATTTTGCAGTGATTCATGGGACTGCAGGACACAAGGGACTAGATTTCTCTGCACAGCCTCAGTTCTGTGTAGTGGTAGCTGTTGACAGTTTGATCTCAGAGCTCTGAGATTCAAACCCTAAAACCATTCAAAAAGCCTTTTTGAGCCATTTATTTTGCTCACAATTTAGTACATCGATTGTAGGAAACCCTCCTGTGCTCATATCATTGTGTGTTTATTGTTTTGTGTGGATTTTGAATATTAATTTAGAACATTCAGTCTGTGTACTGACAGACACTGTTGAAGTGTGCTTGGGGAGGGGCATATCTGTGGTGGAGGTAGCTTAACTTGGGGTAAGGCAGTCTTTCTAACTTTTTGGTTATAATTTTGTTGTATAACTGTGTTCATGTACACACAGTAATATTTTCAGTATTTTTGACATTTTTGCTGATTGTTGTGGTGCAGTGCATAATTTCAGTTTATTTAAAAGATTTGATCATATTACTAAAGTTTTCAATTTGCTGCGCATTACCTGTTGTGTGTGTGTGTGTGTGCATACCATCAAGTCAGACACATTTATTGTGCTACACAGTAATTGAAGCACTGTGAACCTGTTCTCTGTCTGCGTTATTTTGTACTGCTTTGTGGTATCTTGATAGTGGACTGTTATTGCAGTGCCTGCCACCCCTCAACTGGCAAAAGGTATTCTTTCCAATTTTGGATTTGTAAGCACTGGTTAAGGTGTTGTTGTGCATTTGCATCTACATCTCTTGAGTGCACAGTGCAATCTTAATTTGTCTGTGCGTTGCATCTGTTTAGTGCCCAATCTTCATCTGCAAGCCACAGTTGTTGTTTTTGGGGGCTTGCCATCCACCCCAAACTGAAGTTCATAAATCTAAATTTGTTTAGAATTTTCTTTGTGATCCCCAAAAATACCTGCAAAGAGGCGTGCAAACAAAGCTGTTTCTGGCCATGGCACTGCTGCCAGTGGCAAGATTGGCCATGGGCATGGAAGTAGGCAGAAGTGCATAGCACATGTCAGTAAAGGGATTTCTCCAGCAATGTTTTTACAGTGCAATATGTTGCTTCACTGATAGCTGGAGGAGATGATGTTGTCCCCACTGGTGGTGTTAGTTCAGTTGATGCTGGCATGAGTATTGCTGCCCCAAGTTCCACTTCTGACCAGTTAACCATTATAGAAAATATAGTTGAGTCTAAAGCTGTGACTGACAGTGTAGATGATGTCATACTCCTCAACATCCCATGGTGGTTCTGGGTGGTAATAGCGCCCATAGTGCACTCGCCATCAGGGCACCAGGAATTCTGGCCAATTCCCATTGTATTGTGGGGGCTTACCCCCACACCCCTAACTAAAGAAACAAACTCCAGGGGGATGACCTCAGAAAGGGGTGGCAAACCCTGAAATTGGTGCACTAATGGCAGGTGCACTCAGTCCGGCGCAAGGAGTGCCAGCAGTGCCCCATGGTAGTTGAACATGATTCTGATCCTGATGATAATGACTCATAATGTTGCATTTCCAGCATTGTTGAGATCATGCCTTTGCTTTCCAATGATTCAAAGTGTGGCACAAAAATATCAGGTGATGATAATGATGCTGTGGTTGGAACATGTACTCCACAGGACAGCATCAAGCTGAAATTGTGGATGTGGATGATGAATATGATAATGATGTCAGTGACCCTGTTGGGAACCAGAAAAAAGAAAGTCAAGGTAGCCGTGTCTGGGTCTGTTGGTGTTAAATCCCCCAAAAAGTTGTGATGTAGCAGTTCTTGTAGATGATGATGGCGATGATGATGATGATGGCCCAGTAATAATCATAGATAGTGATGGTGGTCAGTTAGAGTCTAAGTGTGACCACAAGAGAAATCATGCAGTACACCCCCATTTCAGCGGTAAAAATGGAGTACTATCGCGGCATAAACAACATATTAAAGTAAGGATCAAAATCCCTTTTTGGGATTCTTTGTCCAAGATGCAAATGATGACTCAGTTGCAATCTGCCAGGTTTGCCATGTGCATGTGAGTTGAGATAAAAGGGAGTCATCTGGGGATGAGGGGACAGCATACACATCTTAAGAACAGGCACATGGCACTGTGGACTCGGCATGACAGGGCAGCTAATGCCATAGTGGGGTGTTCACCCTCGTCATCAACCTCATTGAGCATATTATCCCCTTCCATGAGTGTAAGACCAAGCAACAATGTCTGTAGTAGCTTTAAAATAACACGGAGGATTACTACAGGCATGATGAGGAGGAGGATTATGATTTAGAAATCTTCTCAAGTCGTGGTCAGAGTAGCAGCAGTGGTGGCCTAGACTGTGTAAGCCATGTGATGATATGTGTGGGCCATGTAAATTCTCACTCCACCTTTAAAGCGGGCGGCATGGAGGAGCAGGCGAAGTCATTATCAATTATTATTATAAGGCGAAGTGGCTAAGTAGCGGTTTTCAATGGGCACTTCACAGTAGCCAGAAAATAACGATGAGTGGGCTACTTCAAGTCTACTTGTGGGTGGAATTTAACTTCATTACATCTCTAGTACTCAGCAGAATACAGATTTTGCTCAGTTAATCTGTCGTGGTGTGATTTATTAGCCATGTTATGTATTCTCTTAGTCATCTTCTGCACTCTCTCTAGTAGTTTATTATCCTTGATTGTACATGGAGCACAAAGGGGAATAATATTCCAAATGGGGTCTGACAAGTGATGAAAACAATGGAATGATTACCTGTTGGTTTCTACTTTTGTTATTTCTGAAAATACAACCAAGGAATTAATTCTTTATCATTGAATACTTTCTCACCTGCAGCCACAGTCCTGCCAATCTCCAGCCACTGCTCATCCACTGTCGACCAGGCTGTTGTGCCCAGGTGGCATAAGCAGCTACACTATTGAGAGAGGCTTCCCTAGGCCCATACCCGGCTAGGATCCACTACCGGTAGCATGGCCTCCAGGCATCGTCGGACCGGTGAACTGCAGCCATCAAGCTGCCATGGACTTGCACTGCATTTTCCTTGTTCTTCCCAATGGAACACGGATGTGCAGTGGCGATCCGCACACTAATGTGCAGGTATCTGCTGTGCTCCCCCCACCTTGGCACCCGCACCTCTGCAGTACCTCCAGGCGTCCCCAGGGACCACCAGGCGTGGTGTGCTACCACCCGTTTCTCCCAGACTAGGAGAGCTGTCTTGGACTCAATCCTAGTCTGCCCTGACCCCCAATGACCGGGCTCATTCCTGAACCCGGGTCACCGGCATGAGCGAGGTGTGGCGTCCAGTACCTCAGCCCTCAGTGCCATTGGGCCAGGCCAGCCAAGGAATTTATGACATTTCTGTGCAGTGATCTTAGAGTATGTACTGAAGGATAATGTATTTGTCATGGTCACACCTAGGTTTTTTCATTAGTGGTTTCCTGGAGCATGATGTTACCCAAATGGTAATTAATTTGAGGGTTCCTATGTCCAAAATGCATGACCCAGCAATTGTCAACATTGAACCTCAGCTTGTTTGTTTCTGCCCATTTGTAAATTAGGTCAAAGACTTTTTGTAATAAATTCCCACTGTTATGGTTGTTAACGATTGCACCAATTTTACTGTCATCCCATATTTAGCCATTCATATCTTATTTGATGTCTGCATTCCTGAGATAAAATATTGAACAATGTAAGGCCAAGCACCAAGCCTTGGGGTTTCCCACTTGCCACAGTACCCCATTCTGAGCAATAACCCTAATTTTTACCATCTGTCTCCTGTCACTCAGCCACGAGTCTACCCAGGCTATTATACTGTAATGTAACTGAAGTTCAGTTAGTCTTTCTATTAGTTCTTTATGTGGAACAATATCGAATGCCGGAAATGTCCAAATGGATTACATCCACAGAAGGCCTGAATCCAGTGGAGCACTAACTGGTAACTGGTTAAAGGATAGTCTGTAAGTTTGAGAGACATGATTTTCCTGTACTAATTCCATGCTGTGTGATTCGATGTTGCACATTTTATGATGTGCTCATTGATTCTGCCCTGTATAATCCCTTCCATAATTTTACCTGTCACAGATGTGAGACTGATTGGTCTGTAGTTAGAGACAATCTGTTCCACACCTTTTGTTATTTCTGAAAATACAACCAGGAATTTATTTTTTTATCATTGAATACTTTCTCACTTGCAGTCACAGTCCTGCCAATCTCCAGCCACCGCTCATCCACTGCTAACCCAAGCTGTTGGCCCAGCTGGCATAGGCAGCTACACCATTGAGAGGGGCTTCCCTAAGGCCCCATGCCTGGTGAGGATCCACTACTGGCGCCACGGCCTCCAGGCATCATCGGACGGTGAACTGCAGCCATCAAGCTGCCATGGACTTGCACTGCATTTTCCTTGTTCTTCCCAATGGGAACGCGGATGTGCAGTGGCGTCCGCACACTAGTGTGCAGATATCTGCTGTGCCCCCACCTTAGTACCCGCACCTCTGCAGTACCTCCAGGCGTCCCCAGGGACCACCAGGCGTGGTGTGCTACCACCCCGTTTCTCCCAGACTAGGAGAGCTGTCTTGGATGCTCAATCCTAGTCTGCCCTATGACCCCCAATGACCGGGCTCATTCCTGAACCCGGGTCACCGGCGTCAGAGCGAGGTGTGGCGTCCAGCGCCTCAGCCCTCAGTGCCATCGGGCCAGGCCAGCCAAGGAATTTATGACATTTCTGTGCAGTGATCTTAAGAGTATGTACTGAAGGATAATTTATTTGTCATGGTCACACCTAGGTTTTTTTTCATTAGTGGTTTCCTGGAGCACGGTGTTACCCAAATGGTAATTAATTTGAGGGTTCCTATGTCCAAAATGCATGACCCAGCAATTGTCAACATTGAACCTCAGCTTGTTTGTTTCTGCCCATTTGTGTAAATTAGGTCAAAGTCTTTTGTAATAAATTCCCATTGTTATGGTTGTTAATGATTGCACCAATTTTGCTGTCATCCATATTTAGCCACTCATGTCTTATTTGATGTCTGCATTCCTGAGATAAAAATATTGAACAATGTAAGGCCAAGCACCAAGCCTTGGGGTATCCCTCATCACAGTACCCCATTCTGAGCAATAACCCTAATTTTACCATCTTTCTCCTGTCACTCAGCCACGAGTCCAACCAGGCTATTATACTGTAATGTAACTGAAGTTCAGTTATTCTTTCTATTAGTTCTTTATGTGGAACAATATCGAATGCCGGAGGCGTCCAAATGGATTACATCCACAGAAAGGCCTGAATCCAGTGCAGCACTAACTGGTAACTGGTTAAAAGATAGTCTGTAAGTTTGAGAGACATGATTTTCCTGTACTAATTCCATGCTGTGTGATGTCGATGTTCCCACATTTTATGATGTGCTCATTGATTCTGCCCTGTATAATCCCTTCCATAATTTTACCTGTCACAGATGTGAGACTGATTGGTCTGTAGTTAGAGACAATCTGTTCCACACCTTTTGTTATTTTATAAATTGGGGTGAGAACAGCATCTCTCATTCCATCACTGTTTTCCCTTACTGAAGAGACTTATTGAACAATACAGTTATTGGTCCAGCAAGCACATCTGATAGGAATTTAATAAGTTTTGGATGTATTCCATCATGCCCAGCAGATTTGTGAGTTTTAAGGTTTTTAATCTTTTATGTATTTCCTGTTAAGTGATTTGAAGTTTACTTGAAGTTCACTTGCTCTAGGCATATGGGTACTGGTAAGGAGAGAGATTTTATGGTTGCCTGCTTACTGAAACAGCAGCATTTCTTTAATCTAAAATTGATCTATGCTGATTGTGTATTAATTGGGGGGATAAACAGCTAGGAACTACTGTATAGCCTGCTGTTAGTGCTAATCTGTTTCTATTCTCTTGCTTAGACAGGAGTGGCTGGCTGCTACTGTTAAAGGGCATAAATAAATCAAAAAGGTTATAAGGCAGCCTCAAACTGTAATTGGCTGCTGCTCAGAGACAGGAGGCAAATTGATTACTAGTGGGTGGGCAGGAAGAAAAAATAGGGAGGAACCAGCTTGGACCAAGGGGAACTCATCGCACATGGGTGCAGCAGGAGAACGGTCAACAGCAGTTAGAACATCCTTGGTGGTGGGGGTAAATTACGAGGAAATAAGAGGCAGCAAGAGATCTAGTGGTGGGAGGATAGTAGGCTGCAATGGCTGTGGACCTGTTGTATTCATGAGCACTCTGTGGAGGCTAGGTGGAAGCCCTATCAGTCAAAGACTGAGGGAGGATAGTGGTCAAATTGAAATAGTTAAAGAGAGTTTCATGAGGGAAGAAAGGGTGGGGGCAGATGGGAGGATGGAGGGAAACAGGGATGAGAACTGAGAGGGCGAAGGAGGGAACAAGATGGTGGGAAGGGACAGAGTAGTCAGAGCAGGCAGGGGACAAATAGCCTACTGACAGAGAGGCAATGGGGATAGTGTACTTAACAGGAGTTATACAGTGGAGTCAAACAGGTACTGGCCTCTGGCTGGGTCAAGGGAAAGGAGACAGTGAAGGGGAGAGGGCAGAGAATTCCAGTCGACCAAGCCATGGAAGAAAAAGATGGTAGTGCATGTGAAGAGCACATAGGGAGAGCACAGGAGAGGACAAGCAAGGATAGCATACAAACAGAAGGAACAGTCAAGGAGGGTGAGGAGGATATGCAACATGTGGGAATAGTGGAGAGGGAGCTTGGGAAAAGGTAGGGCTTTGGAGAGGGAGAGGCAGGATCCAGGATCAGGAGCAGGGGGCCCAGATGAGGGGTTCTATGTAATAATGGAGAGTGCTGAGCGGCAACCTGCCTAATGACGAAGTCAGGCAGCGAAAACAATTTCGCCACCCTGACAACCTTGGCACACAGAGGAAAGGCGCGGAGACTCAGTAGATTTGCTTTCACCCCTGCACCCCTACTTAAGGATTCTCAACCCAGGGATGAAGGGGAGAAAGCAAAAAAAAAACACAAGTTTTGGGCCAGGTGCAACAAAAATGCAGTAGCGCCCTACCCAGACCTGAACCTGGAACCCCAAACACAGCAAGCGGAGGCCAACCCCCAATGCCACAGCGCGCTCGGCAGCAACTGCAGCGCCACCCCTTACATCCTTTCCACCCCTCAGGCCATGCTCGCTGTGCTCACTCTCCCTCCCAGCGCAGTGTACATACGCAAGACATCCTGTCACTAGGGTCACCCACCCACCACATCCAGTCGCTCCTCTGCCCCTCGCTTTTCCAGCTGCCCACATCGCTGTGAGCTGGGTTTTGGACGGCACCCTGATTCAGTGCACCCACGCCACAGGCTACCATGAGGGAGGATCCAAAGGGATAGGGAGGATAGCCAGAAACATGGAATGGAGGGGAGAGAAAGAGAGGGCGGGGAGGACAATTTGGAGAGGAAAGGGAGCAGAGGAGGCATCTACACTGGGAGGAGGGTTTGTGAGAGGCCAGGACAGTAGATATGAGGCTTTTCTCTCAGGGATAGAAAATGGAGGGGAGTTGTAGTGTATGGGGTTTCTATCATAAATGGGATTAATTGGCAAAGAGGAAAGTAGCTTTCAAGGGAGGTAAATTTTTTTTTTTGTGACCCAGGAATGGAGGCCAAAACAGAGCTCCCTAGGATAAAGGACTGCATCAATTTAGCTGGAGGTAAGCTGTACCTAGTATTGCATCTAGGAATGAATGACTTAGCTGGGGAAGAGGTGGAAGTGGTTCAAGGAGGTTCAGGGAGCTAGCAGAGGGATGTAGAGGGCTGGTCAGTCTCCTGGCCTTCTCAGAAGTCCCGCCAGTGCATTGTGCTAGCATGGCAAGGCAACTTAGAGTAAGGAATTTAACCTCTGGCTGAGACAGTGGTGCAGGGAGGAAGGCTTCATATGTCTGGGAGACTGTGGGGATACATGGTGGATGAACACCTGTATGCAAGGGACAGGTTACATATAAGTGATGCAGGGGCTAGATTAGTAGGAGTGAAACTGCAGGGGTATATCGATGACAGACTGGTGGAGGATTTAAATTTAAACTAGACAATGGGGGTGCAGCACTAGGGAGGAAGGAAATTCTTGGCCTAGCAGAGTTAACCTGGCTTGCAGTCTCCTAATGCGACAACAAGGGACTGCAGTAGGGAAAGGGATCATAGGGGGGTGGAATGGAAGGAATACTGGCCAATGCCAGGCATCTAGGGAATAAAATGGCAGACTTAGAGGTGGTGGTGGAGTGGACAACCTGGACTAAACTGCAATAACTGAAACATGGTGGAGGGACTGCCATAGCTAAGAAGTGGAGTTACAAGTGTACAGTCTTTTTAGGAGGATACACAGGAAAAAGGTGCGGGTACCCTATAAATAAGGGATGGGATAAGAGCAGTAGGAGGTAAAGATGAGAAGGATCTGCTGAGATCCTTTGGGCTACCTTGAGAGAAATGAGGGTGGGACAATAAGGATGGGGTGGTCTCTGGACCTCCTTGTCAGGGTGAGGAAGTGGATAGGGAAATGGCTAGGGACATACAGGAGAAAGTCAGTAAACTGGAGATCCTAGTGGTTGGGGACCTGAACCTACCCAATGTGAACTGGTAAATCCCATTGGCCACATCCAAAAAAGCAGGAGGACTTGTTAGAATCCATGCAGGATGCATTCCTGAACCAGCTAGTAAACAACCCTACTGAGGAGAGGCAACACTGGACATTGTTTTGACTAACAGAGACAGCATAGGGAGGTAGAGATGGGGAAAACTTGAGAGAGTGACCACCAGATGGGTCAGGTTCTTCATCTGGGCAGGGTCAGAATTGGGCAGGTCAACCACCAAGGTACTGACTGCAGGAGGGCAAATTTTGGGAGGATAAAGGACATCTTGCACAGGGAACTTGGAAGGGATTCAAATCTAGAGGAGGTAGAGCAGCTGTGGGGGGCAACAAAGGATGGAATCCTGAAGGCCACGGAGCAATGCATCTGGAGAATTTGCAAACACAAAGGGGAAGAAAACCCTGTGGTTCATGGCGGAGGTTAGGGAGGCCATTAGCGAGAAAAAAAGGTGTTCAACGCCTACAAAATGTCACAGGGGTTAGAGAAAGGGCAGTCTATAAGGAAAAGCTCAGGAAGTGGAAAATGCAATTAGAAAGGCAAAAGCATATATGGAAGCGAAAATAGCTAGGGAGGTAAAAGGAAGACAAAAATATTTAATTATGGGAGTGACAGGAGGAAAAGCTGGCAAGGATTCCAAGACTTAAAGAGGAGGGAGGTGTTATAGTTGAAGGGATAAGGAAAAGGCAACCCTACTCAATGAATACTTCACATCAGTATTCGCAGCTGAGAAAGAAGGAAGTGGGCCTACAATAAGCAGAAGGTGGAGGGTGGGTAGGAGGCAGACACAAGCCCCTTCACAGTGGCGAGGGTGTTGGAGGAGCTGGGAAAAATAAAACTGACAAGGCTATGGGACCAAATCAAGTACATCCAAGGGTACTTAGGGAGTTAAATGAGAAACTGGCGGGACCTCTTGCCAAGCTGTTTAATCGGTTCCATGTCAACTCATATCAAAATATTTTCAGCGATACAATTACCGCACACATCATTCAGCGCATGTAAATTCATCGTTACACCAATTCATCAAATAGCCATCTCTCATCAAAAACCTGCAAGTCACTAATTACCGCATAGCAACACAAAAAAATTCAAGGGTCTAGTATACTATTTTAAGCAGTTATCCTTAGTAATAAAGAAAGACAGGAAAAGAATTACAGAAAATATGTCCAATATAAGCTGCTGTATATGAACACATTATGTTTTCAACATTTCCCAATGTCACAGACACTTTAAGAAGACTTAGATAAAAAAAGTTACACCACCGTAAAAATATGGAACAATGCACCACTGTTTAGTAAACTTTTCTGCAGAATGCTCGGTCAAGGATCTCCTGCTAAAATGTCATCAGCTGCAGGTCCACATCATGCCCACTCCACACTGTAGCGCTGGCCATTAGATTGCTTGAAATCTCGATCCTCCCTGCATTCTCCTCTAAATCTTCATACTGACCATGGCTGATAGCTGATAGCCCATCTGGAAAACAGCCATTCTTCTCCCTCTATGGCTCACTATTAAAAGTCGCAGTCATTGCAATGATAACTGGCATCTATGTACAGTGGCTTGCAATGGACAAGTTCACTTACAAACAAAGCCTAAATAAAAGAAGGAAATTAAATGACACGAACACATGCAAAGAGGACCCAGTACTGCTGGGAGCGTTAGAGAGGGTCAAAGTGATGCATTTCAACAACGCAGCCGAAACCAGCTCTGCCAGAATAGCCTTTACTTAGCAAACTCCAGGATGCCAGGAATATTATGCTAAAGTCAAGCCTGTGACGTGGTGTCCTTTTCCAATAATGATAACCTCATTATTCTCAGTCTGTAAAAGCTAAAATAACGTAAATTGCATTGTAATAGCCGATTTCTTAGCTGAGCTGACACTTGCGATGATTGGTCAGTTGACCTGATGTCTGATCGTCTGAGCTGACACTTGCGATGATTTACCAATTACGGCTGAATTTTATCCTTCCTATTCATCTCTTGGCTATATCGTGCTGTTTTGTTTGCGATGAATTGACGTGATACCGCTAATTCTATCTCTTGAATTGGGGAAGGTTCTGAAGAACTGGAAGCAGGAGGATGTGGTACTGCAATACAAGGGGATAAAGCCTGGCAACTACTGCCCAGTCCATCTTCCCTCTGTGGCAGGCAGTACTAATGGAAGCTCTCATAAATGAGAAGCTGGTATGAAACCTAGAGGAGGAAGGACTAATTGATGACAATCACCATGGGTTCACAGGGATAGGTTTTGTCAGACAAACCTGATTTAATTCTTCAAGGGTACAATGGAGGTGTATGATCAGGGGGAGCAGTGGATGTGGCCTATCTGGATTTCAGGAAGGCGTTTGACTCCATCCCCACAGAAGGCTGGTAAGCAAGGTAAGCAGTTTAGGAGTGGGAGCAAAGCTTACAAACTGGTTTTGGTTGAGAGGGAGGATTCAGAGAGCAGTGGTCAATGGGAAGCACTCCAGGAAACTAGGGGTGATGAGCTGGGTACCACATGGATCAGTGCTGGGTCTCATATTGTTCAATGTGTACATGGGGATTTGGCAGAGGTTCTAAATGGGAAGGCATGTCTGTTCACGGACAACACAAAAGTCTATAACCGAGTGGACACTCCAGGTGGGGTGGAGAAAATAAGACAGGATATAGTCAAGATGAAGGAGTGAGCAGAAAGTGGCAACTGCAATTCAATACAAAAAGTGCAAAATAATGCACATAGGACAAAAATAATCCAAGGGCTAATTACTGCCTTGGGAGGGAGACAATTAAGGTCACTGAGCAAGAAAAGGACTTTGGAATTTGGTTCACTGACACTTTAAAGGTTAGGAATCAATGCAATGGGTGACTGGCAAAGCAAAAGAATGTTGGCATGCACAGGGAGGGGCTTCACAAGTAGGAGAAGGAGGAGGTGATCATGCCACATACAAAACACTGGTCAGACCACAGCTAGAGTATGGAATTCAATTGTGGAGGCCCCCATTTGCAGGGTGACAAGGATAGGCTAGAGAGGGTCCAGAGAATGGCAACCAAGATGTTCCAGAGGATGCAAGGGAGGCCATATGGGGAGATGCTGGAAGAGCTTGGTCTGTACATGCTGGAGATGAAAAGGAAAGGGAAACATGGTGGAAACCTTCAAATACATGAAGGGAATAAATAAAGTGAAGGGAGGTAGCATCTTAAGACTGAGTAAAAATAAAACCACCAGAGGTCATGCACTCAAGCTGGAAGGGGCAGATTTTGGGGGACGTAAGGAGATGCAACTTCTCTGAGAGAGTTGTAGGTCCATGGAATGTTTGCCAGAATGGGTAGTGGAGATGGATATAGTGAATAAGTTCAAAAGAGCTTGAGACAACTATATGGGGCTAAGCAGGACAGGAGAGAGAGAGAGAGAGCAGAGGGGTGGGAAATAAAAGGGTGGGAGGGGTGGGCTATCTCTTTCGGGCAGATTGGATGGACCAAATGGTCCTTTCTAGCTAGCAGGATTCTATGACTGTACATGATATTTTCTTTCTAAACAGATTTTACTTGGGAAGAAGAAAAGATAATCTAATAACTATTTCAACAATTGTAAAGATGGACCACAGGAGTGCAAACATACAAAAGGAAAGTTTGTTGCTAAAAGTAGTATCTATTTCTTTTCTTTTGAAAATGTAAAAAAGTTCTATATTATATAGTAGAGCATTATAGTGTATGGTAAAATGCTGCTCTGCATTGAAATAAATGCCTGGAACAACATTGTTGTGCTGCTCAGTGCGTCTTGATCTTGCTGTGCTGCACTGAGTACGTCACTAGTGCAGCACAACAACTAAATCGTGAACACACGTGTGATAAAGTGGGCTGTGGTGGTGAGGAAGTGAGTGATCCTGAACAAACTGATACAGCTATGCCAAGGTGACCTTTTTTTCACTGGGAGTCCTGTTTTGGGGATCAAGAGAGCCACTTCTATGGTTGCCCATGTGGACCTCCTCGAGCTGTGCTCTTGAGTTCTCTGGTTACCACAGAAACCTCTCAATCATACAACTGCCTTGTTGTGTATGCTTGCTCATACACAGTCCTATATGTTCTGCATAGAATTCCATACCTTTTAAAATGCTGTTGTACAACAGTTCAAAGGTCATGGAATGTGATTGTACTCTTCTGTGGTACTACAGCATTCTGAAACCTCTAGAGAATGCACAAGTCAGTTTTTTCTGAAAGCAAAAGAACCACCACATGCACATTTCACACAATACTATACACTATAAAAATAAAGAATAAGCAACTTTATGTACAACGGTGTGTTCTGCCATCTCAGGGTTCTGATTCCCACAGACCTCTCGAGCTTCACTCTCAAGGTCAGAGGGAATTAGAACCCATCTATGGCAGAACACACTGAAAGTGCATAATTGCCCAGCCAGTATTCTCTGTTTAGTTTTTCATTGACATACATTGGGCTCTAAATAGTTAGCAATATCTGACATCACAATAATAGCATTCTGTTGGGTTCTTTTTACTAGAACTATGAAAAGCAAATATGAAAACCTACTTGTTTCACTGCACAAACAAATACTTTATTATACAAGTAGAAGGTAATTACCAACCCATAAATACACAATAAATTACATACTCAGTTTTCTGTTTATTAGAAGTGATTATTTGCTCTTAAGTACAAAGTTTAAAACTCATGGACAACAGCCTCAGTCAACCTCTTTGTGATGAGGTACCTTTGCAAATGAGCCTCTGGCTCAAAGGTTGTTAAACTGATGTTCTAATAAATAAATAAATAAACCTCTGAAGAAGTGCCCCTTGGCAGCAAAAGTGTTAAAAGTAGTGCAGTCAACATTTGCAAAAACATAGGTTGTGTAAGTGTTTTAATTTGTGTGTGTAGTTCTGGTGTGTCATTCCTTTGTTTACAAATAAGTTTTTCTGAATTTGCCTACTAGTTTTATGGCCTCTGCTGATGTCCATGTTAACATGGTTTATTGCTCTTCTTTTTCCCATAGTGCCTCCTGTCCCACGAGACAGTGAAGCATCAAGACCATAGATTCAGCAAGTGCTAGTTTATAGTCAATTTTAAAGCAGCAGAGCTTTGATTTAAAGTAACTTTCCTTATCCAGTGGGCACTGAAGGCTACATTTGCAGTTCAGCAGACACCTGAGGGGCTACATGTGTGGGTATTCTGTAAGAAAACAGCTAGAGTTGCTACTTATCATAGCACTGATGACATAGGGTGATTTGTGTGATTTTATGGCAGGATGACTGGGTGCAGTTTGATGAAATGTGAGCATAAGAGGACCAGTTTAGGAATACCTATGGCTATACAACCAGCTACCAGATAATATGTTGATTGTCATAACCTGATTACATGCACTGAAATGGCACTCTATAATTAAAAATTGCCAAACTTGTACATTGTGGGTAAAATTACATCTTGTAATTTTTTTATATTGCCAGTACATTATTTTCTTTTTTGTGCTTCAGTGTACACATTTGTTCTGTTCTATTCATAAGTGTTTTAAATATTACTGTCCATCTGTTAATTTTCTTTTTGATGTTTTAACTTTGACCTTCAACTTGTAATTGTTCATTTTAATTAACTGAATGGAATTAAATATTTAAAAAATATTGTATTTTCTATTGCACCAAATAAAGAACTGCCACATTCTGATGGAATACTTGTTTATTTCTGAAATTTAAAGTGTTCATAAGGAAAACCAGTCCCCAGTTGTTCCATGATTGCAGCAACACAACTTCAGAGTTAGTGCAAGGGTCTATGTTGAGAGCGAGGCTTTACATCTTTAACTCCTCCAATATAAAAACTAAGAAAAAACATTTGTTTCAACTTCCACAGTTGCAGATATTAGATATGGACCAAATGAAATAAGATAAATGCTATGCACTCATTGTGATCAAGGTTGAAAAAGGTTTGCCTTCTTGGGCTATCTGATCTGCTCAGTGAGAAATTATGTCACAAGATCAGTTTCAATGAAACTTTATCTTTAAAATGATGCTACCCTTTTCCTGCTGCCCTTTATGTAATATTGCTTCCCATTTCCTCATTATTCCTTCTAGGAAATCAAGAGCTAGTCAATCTGCTTTCTCATATAGCTTTCTAAACTCTGGTCCTCCTTGCCTTGCCTATTTGCTTTACTTCTGTTTTCCCCTTAAAGTCTCTCCTTCATGACTTTTTTCTCCTTCCTGCAATTATCGTTGACCCTCTTCCTTCACCCTTCGCTAGTTTTTGCCCCAAAATCCATTTCCTTCATTCCTGTGAGCACGTTAATCTGATTGCATTTGAAATGTGATTATCTTTTAATTTAAATTGTATTCTGTATTTTTTATATGTATTGTAATTGCTATCTATGATGTTCCTCATCCCTACCTCAGGACACATCTGTTAGTGAGTTGTTACCAGGTCAGTATGTCTTTCCTGGTGAAACTTTTGAAATAAATAAATAACTAAAATGCCAGCGATAAAAAAGTCCACCACGGCATCCCACGGCCACAGTAACTTACAAGATTGCTTTCTGGCCCCCACCCCACCCACTACTGTATTGTTGTACTGTTTTTGTATTTTTCTTTGTTGTTGTTTAATAATACATTTTCCCTTCCAGGGAATCTTTCTTGTGCCACATAGTGCAATACATTTCTGTGAAAACCACCCGTAATTTCATTACAATGTATCCGTGATGGAGGAACTCCGTTCTGAAAAGCCACATTCTGCCTCCCTTCTCAGCAATGTTAGGAAATGATGCCAGGAGAGCATGTGTGTGTGCTCCATTACAGTGAATATCCGATTGCTTTCGGCAGCTTTCTGAATGTTTCTTTTATGTTATAATGGTCAGTTTATGGTGAAACATGTGAGCACGCGTTCCAGTAAGAAGAGCTTTGTTAGTGGAAGCGTTCCCACATTCACCACAAAGTGAACCTTATAACATAAAGGCGATGGGATAACTGCGGACGTCACTATAGTGGAGCATGCCGCGTCCCCTGTCATCACGTCCTAATATTGCTGAGAAAGGGGCAGAATGTGGGTGTTTCAGAACGGTAATTCCTCCATCACATGACACACTGTAATGAAATTACAGGCGATTTTCATAGAATATATTGTACTCTGTGGAGCAGGAAATATTCCAGTGGGATTAAGGCTCCCACATATTAGGTTATGCATCATCATAACTATGTAATGTGGTGAATCTCTGTAAAGCAGCAGTGCAACAATCTGTTGAGAACTCTGACCTATATTTTTAATGCTATGTTACAACTTCCTTTACTTACATCCTGACTGACTGGAATGATATGAGAATTTGCAGTAGTTGAGTCTGCTGTATTACCTTTTTTCATGTGTGAAATCATGAAAGGAGCATTCCTTTTAAATTGGTGCTGACCAGGCCTTTGTCATTGTTTTCCTCTGGTTTTCTCCATCACATCAGTTAGTTGTTATATATCACTTCCATTGTTAATTAACAGTTATGCAGCAGGCAGTGTTCTATGACACCATGGAACAATAGTTATTGAAAAGCAGCTGCAAATAAATACAAACCTGGTCAGAACAATATTGGAAGGCGTGCTCATTTTGTTTTCATACATAAAAAAGTAGTCAACTAAGTAAAGCAGACATAAATTGTGAAAAGAATCGTGTCATTCAAGTCACAACTCGGAGGTAACTAGTGGCTGTGGCAATGTATAGTAGCATAAAAAGTACAGTTCAAAATTGTCACGACATTCTTGCAGTGCTGCTTTAATTGTAATGTCAGTATGACATCATGAGCTCACAACAATCACACAACACACAAAAGTGGCACAGAGTCCCCAGATGTTTTCTGCATGCCCAAAATGCATCCTTCTCATGTGCAGAAAATTGACAAGTGGTGACACAGTGAAATGAGAGTGTTTTAGCACAAAGTCCCCAGAATTAAGGTACATTCAGTCATGTGCATAGTGGTGGCACAGAGTCCCCAGATTTTGCTGCAGGCCCAAAATGCATCCTCCTTGTGTGCAGAAAATTGACAAGTGGTAACACAGTGAATTGGAGTGTTTCAGCACATACAAAGTCCCCAGAATTAAGGCGCACTCAGTCATGCGCATAGTGGTGGCACAGAGTCCCCAGATTTTTCTGCAGGCCCAAAATGCATCCTCCTTGTGTGCAGAAAATTGACAAGTGGTAACACAGTAAAATGAGAGTGTTTCATCAATGCAAAGTCCACAAGTATAAAATGATGGCCATGAGTGTTCTGTTGCTGGTCCAATGTGTTCTGCTGGCGATTAGAGCAAATGCAATGTGATCATCTCAACTGGATTGAAGGGTGCCTTTGGCTGTACACTAATAGTAGCCTTGGTGAGTACACACATATATATATATATATATATATATATATATATATATATATAGATACATGGTTGTGTATTTTGTTGGTGATGAGGGGTTGACATGGACATGTACTCATGGTATTGTTCTGCATCACAGGTCACAAAACTGTTGGTGTGCACATTCCAGTGCTCAATAGGAATTTTTACGCTGAAATTGGAAACGGATAACTCTCAAGCACATGAAGAAGGAAGTATTTTGGGGGGATCATATTTGCTGGTTTGTCTGTTAATGGTTTCTTATTTTGTTACTTCTTCATAAATTTTATCTGCATCCTCCTGAGTCCGTTGTTAATGATGGTCATGGTCATCTAATGAAACGACTTCTGCATGTTGCATGTGTGCCCAAGCCCAGGGAGGGAGTGCCTGATGTTGAAGAACTTTTTGGATAATGCCAGTTTGACAGAACAACAAAGCATCTGGAAGTTTAGTAAAAAAGCAATGAATGACTTCCTACAACTTAATTGTTCTTTCCTCCCTGGTGCTAAATCTCAAGTCAAATTACATGAAACCCACATCTTGTCAACTAACACAACCTGTGTGAAATATTTGCTGCAGTCTTTCCAAAACAATGAAATGGATTAAATAAAATCTTCATACTTACCAGAATGGATTTCACATGGATATTCCATCAGTTGTTCCTCTCTTACGGTACAGCTGCAGTACCATTCCACTGAGTTTTAGTGATGGAGACTTTTTGTTAACCTGTAAAGAAACAAAAAGTGTACCGTATGTGTTTTACCATTGTGGCTCTGAAAAGCTACAGAAAACAAAACATACAACTAAAGGAAGTGAAGCAGCATAACAAACATGAGTACACAAACTCACTTTATGGTTTAAATGTTGAAGCTTTATGTCTCTGGCTGATGGATGTGGTGGGCTGGACAGACTCAGGTTCAGTGGTGGAAATGGCTAACAGCAGTCCCAGTGGTGGTAGTGGTGGTCCGGGGGCAGACAGATTCAGGCTCAGTGGTGGCAGTGGCTAACAGCAGTCCCGGTGGTGGTGGTGGTGGTGGTCCAGGGGTGGACAGACTCAGGCTCAGTGGTGGCAGTGGCTAGCAGCAGTCCTGGTGGTGGTGGTGGTCCAGGGGTGGACAGACTCAGACTCAGTGGTGGCAGTGGCTAACAGCAGTCCTGGTGGTGGTGGTGGTCTGGGGGCACACCACCTTTAAAACTTCAGTTAAAACGTGCCAACATTAACCACATCATCATCCTCATAAAGAAAGCTCCTCACAGTCATCAATGTCTGAAGTCTGACCACTGGGAAATTCTTTCTCCATTGTGTCATCATCACGTCAGTGGTGTGTTGTTTCAGGCAGCCACTACCAGTGCCACCAGGGTGGTCCATTTCCACATCACCAAAACCACCATGACTATGCCGGGTACAAATACCGAGGTTGCAGTCTGTGCTGGTATATGCATCTCATTCATTTTAATGAATGTTAGCAAACTAACATTTGCAGGAGACAGGTTAGTCCAATGATCCTGACTATTGCACCTGCTGAGCTGAATACCCTCTCAACACTTACACTGGAGAGTGGGCATGTGAGGTACTTCAGTGCCACTGCAGTCAGCTCTGGCCATTCACTGACCTTTCCACTCCAGTAAAAAGAGTATCTTCAGTTATTGTCAGATGCCTGTTTTCAGACAAATATGGCTCAACCATTCTCTGTGCCGCACTAAGTCCAGTTGTTGATGCATCATCCTGTTCTCCCGAATCATTTATTTCACAAATACCCACTTGGACAAAGCCCCAAAGCAGGTTGATGCCAGCCACTTTGGATAACAGACCACCTGGAACTGCAGTCCCTTTCCCTTGCAGGATATGCTTGATGGTCCTCCAGGTACACCTTCAGCCAGATTATGCTGCTGAAGTTTGCTGACCTTGACATGTGACTTCTGTGCCCTATGAACCAAGCGCACCAGTTAACCACTGATATTTTTACCTGTTCAGGCCCTCCCTCCAGTACTGATGCAATTCCACTTTGTATCATGGGTCCAGCATTGTTGCTATGGCAAAGTTGTCACTATGCTGAATGCTCACAACATGATGATTCTGGTTGAATACTGTCAGCATGTGTTGCAGCAACATACTGCTACCACCGTCTCCGGCAACATCAAGGCTATGCTGTACATTCACCAATGTCTGCCTCAGCACCCGCAGCAGTGGAATTGATTGGCTAATGGAGGCAGACTCACCACTCACTGCCTGTGTGGCATGTTCAAAAGGCCGCAAAATTGTTATTACAGAGTCCATGAGGCACCACTGTTCAGTCGCCATAGACATGGAGGCCCCGCACTGTCACAGCCAGTGTGCATCACAAGATATTCTGAGATGGATTTGTATTGTACAACCTCTATGCCATGTATAAAGTGGAGTTCCATCAGGTGACAACTTCCAGCTTCAAGCGGTGCTGAGGCAGGCTGTTTTGTATCTGCAACTGCCGCAGTTGGTCACTGGCCTTTCCAGATCTTGAAAAGTGAGCAATCGTTGTGCAATGATCAGCATTTCCTTTACATCAGGGTGCTGCAGAAACTCCTGAACCACAAGATTTAAACAGTGGCCACATGGAACACAAAAAAAAACACCATTCGTGATGCATTTCACCACATTTGACCCATTGTCACTTGCTATGAACCCAGCTCTCAGGGACAGAGGGTTTAGCCATTTGTCAGTTTCAGTCAGTACCATGTCCAACATGTTCTCACCAGTGTGTGAACAGGTCACATTGTGCATAGCAATCGTTGCATGCTGTCGAATTCCTGGAAGATTGCTACTGCGACAATTCACCTTACTGCACTGATTATTCACACTACCAACATCACAAACAACCCCCGCACCTGCGCCAGTGTGCAGTCATACACAAATATGAATTCCACACTGTTTTGCCACTTGTCCACATATCCATACTTAAATGGATGAATGAAGAGGAGAATGTTGAAGGGCATGTCTTACTGAGTCGGACACAGTGCAGAACAACTCGGGGACAGCACGGGTAGAAAAGTATGTCCTAGATGGGACTTTCCATTTTGGACGGGCACATGCAGCAAACTGCCAGAACCAGAATTCTCCACAAAGGAGAAGGGCAAAGATCAATTGCCAGCATTTCCGCTACAGCAGCATTAAGTTCAGGTGGCACTGTATGATTCAGGGGTACTTCATATGCGGATAAACACTCTGTAATGTGGGCTGACTTAAAAGTTTTACATGGGGTGTGATCACAAATGGTTGTGCTTTGTGATGAATGGCATTGGCAGGGGTGGAGGTGGACATTTGATGAAGATGGTTGCACAGGTGATGATGACAAACCCAGAAATGCTGTTATTTTGCCAGATTTGCCAACCGGGTTGATGTACCACTTGCACTAGACATACTGCATTCACCACCACCACCACAAAACTGCTACTCTCACCAGCACTGGACAACATTTCAAAGTCATTATGGTCCTCCACCTCATCATGCCTGTAGTAATCCTCTGACCTTATTACCTCATTACTGCACACATTTAACTTAGTACTGGACTTAACAGTCATGGAAGGGATAACATGCTCACTATGGTTGCCGGTGACAAGGGTGAATGCCCCACTGTGGTATTAGCTGCCAGCTTGTGCTGGGTCCACAGTGCCAAGTGCCTATTCTTAAGATCACGAATGCTGTCCTCCTGTGCCCAGATGGCTCCCTTTTACTCGACTCATATGCACATGGCAAACCTGGCAGATTGCAACTGACTCATCATTTGCATCTTGAACAAAAATCCCAAACAAGGGATTGTGATGCTCTGCTTTAACGTGTCCATGATGGTACTTATTTAAGTCCATTATTTTAAGCACTGAAGTGGGGGGCATGTGATGTTGGGGCACTGCACACCTGGACTACAACTGACCACGACTACCTATCATATTTATTACTGGGTCATCATCATCAACTAAAACCGGTAGATCACAAGTTTTACGGGGATTCCTGCAAACAGACTCAGACACAGCCACTTTGAATTTCTTTTCTCCAGGTTCCCAACTGGGGTCAATTACATCATCATTACATTCATCAACGTCACACACATCCACATCTTCTGCTTGGATGCTAGCATGTGGACTGCATGTTGCAACAACAGCAACATCATCATCATCATCATCATCATCATCACATTCATCATTAGCATCTAGACCACCATCACCTGATATTTTTTTCACCACACTGTGAATCACTGCATGGAAATGTGTAACATTAACTGCCATGGTGGATGGAATATCATATTGTATGCAATCGTTGACATGATTATCAGAATCCTCAGGTTCAGTTACTGGATGTTACTGGGAAGTATAACATCATCTATGCTGCTACTCACTTGCACTGCTTCACACTCAATATTTTGGATACGGTACACTGGTCGAGATTAGAGCTTGACACAACAATACTAATACTACCACCACCACTAACACCAGTAACACTAACACCACCGACTGGGAAAACATCATCTCCTCCAACTATGAGTGAAGCTACTGATTGGGCTGTAAAAAACATTGCAGGAGAAATACCTTTCCTCACATCAGCAATGCACTTCTGCATCTGCGTACTACTACCACACACCCACAGACTATCTTACCGCCAACATTGCCATGGTGAGAAACAGCTTTGCTTGCACGGTTCTTTGCAGGCATTTTGGGGATCAACCAAATATTATAACCAAATTCAGATTTTGATACATTCACTCTGATTTGGGAACGCTGATGTAAAGCCAAAAAACAACTTTAGCTTCAGCAACAGGTAAGAGACTAGTCTGTCATGCAATGAAAACAACTTCAGTAACCAGTGGTGCTGATGAAGTCACAAAAACAATCCAATCTGGTAAAATTCCTTTTGCATGGGGGGTGGGGGCAGCACTGACTGCAGTGCAGATTTTTACGGCAGTACAAGCAGCAAAACAAAGAACAGATACCACGATCGCAGTACAAAATCAAGCAGCTGCAATGGATGGCAGGTTCACACTGCTGCGCCTGCAATTACACTAGTCTGTGGCACAATAAAGGTGTATTATTTAATGTCATGCAACACCGCACACACACTCACACACATACACACACACACAGAACAGTTTGTCTACAATGCTGAAAGAGTAATGTGTAGCAAATGCAAAAGATCAGTACTATGCCACGCTATTATTGTAATGTAAACAACCTGAAATTATGAACTGCTGCACCAGATCCACACAACAAACAGCAAGAAAATTTCAACTATTACTGACAATATTACTGTGTGTACATTAACACAGTCAGTTATATAACAAAAATATAACCAAAAACAAAGAAATCACAATTTCTCCAACTTAAATCTACCTACACCACAGATACCCCTCCCCAAAGCACACTTTCACTGTCTTTCACTACACACTCAATGTTGTAAATTAACGCTCAAAATCCACAAAAACAAAAATGCTCGATGATATGAGCAAAGGAGGGTTTCTACAATCGATGAACTAAATTTGGAGCCTGCCAAAAATGCAAAACTGCTTTTTCAACAGCTTTTAGAAGATTTCAATCACAAATAGCTATCAGAGCACACTGTCTCCTACTCCTTCCTACACATACTACCCCGAACTGAGGTTGTGCAGATCAATATAGAGCCCATGTGACCTGAAATCCCATGAATCACTGCAAAATTCACCATCAGAGCTCAAAAACAAGGCGAAGTGCATTGTCCTCAATGCCGTCACCTTAAATTGTAGTGGCGTGGTGGTCTGCAGAATGTGAAGTCATTGTTTCCAATGGACTTGGCGTTCCTCATCATAACGCAAGTACTCCACTTCACGCTATGGAGCACTCCACAAATCTGCCTTTGCTCCACAAATCACTTCAGAGCCGATTGAGCCCACTTCACCACCACCACTAGCAACAAAGCAAATATCCACTTAAGACAAAACAAGATCGTTCATCATGTGATGTCACTGCTATAATGAAAAGGTTAAGAAAAAACAAGCTGGCTATTTCAGAAGTCTTAAACTCAGTGTGCCAAACCTTCATCAAGTGAAAACTAAAGTTTTCAATCTGGAAAAATTTGTGTAACTCAGCAAACTAAATGTGATGAATAACTGTAAGTAATTTTATTTAACTGGTAATGTGGTAGTTGGATTACTATGCAAGGCAATAATGGGGCTGTCAAGTAAATAATGTAAAATGCCATAGCCAAGGATAGTGAGCAAAGGTTCCACCATGTCGGTTCGACAACAATCATGTCGACCGACACCACAGTGACAACAAAATGCTGACAGTGACCATGTCACCTGGCAATCGTGCCACCCAACCACCATCACGATAAAGCACTGGGGCATATCCTGGCAGTTTGTGGGAGGCTTCACTCCTGCACCTCCCACTGTGGGGCTTTGCCCACTGCAGCCCCAAAATAATATATTCACCTCCTGGTCAGAGGTGTAGGGGAAGCAGCCAACACCCCAGGGGCAGCAAGACAGCGGACACTGCAAAATCCTGATTGACAGAAAGACTATCGATTGGGTTGCAGCACCCACATTGCTGTTGATGTAGGGGTTTCACTGAGCTGATGGCACACTGTGAGCAAACTGGTACATTATCATTAGTATGCTTCATGTATTTGAAACAAGCTAGTGGCACTGTTTTTGTCCGTTGGGGAAATTTGTGTAGCTCCACTCCCTGCACTGCACTTGTGTACAGTTGTTGCTATAAGTACAGCCCAATCGGAATGTAAAGTAGGATGTAGTAAAGGATAATGTCACTGTTATCATTCTATTGAGAATAAAATGACAGTTGTGGGTTTGCTGTGGAGTAATCTGTCCATAACTCTGACTTGTGATTGAGTAGAGGAAACACATGTAGTGTAATAATCAGTAAGTCAATGTATGGTATGTTTTAATGCAGTATTGCAACACACTTTGGGGAATGAGGCACAAGACAACCCCAATATAGTACCGCGATGAAACTTTCATTATATTAAAAAAATGGATGATTATATTTTCTTTATTTTATTTTATTTAGTTTTTGTTGACCAGGTAAGTGCACTATACAAATCCTGCCTATTTTCAGGCATGACCCAGGGAAGGGATACGGATGAATGCCAACTGACCTTGAACCAGATTAAGCTGTTGGTGGTATTTTTTAGTGAATATGACAAGGGATTGATTAAGGATTATTACCACTAACGCGAAGGGCAGCAATTATAGACCTTTGTGGCTTCTGCTGTTCCAAAACTCCAAGTGAAATACAATTGAAAGTAAATTCAGCTAAGAACAACAATCTGTGAAGATATATTGCCTGCTGGGATTAGAGTCACAGTTGTCAGTTCTGCAGGTTATGACATACTGCTACACCACAGGAACTACAGGTCAATGGCACACTGAATGTGTTTGCTTAACAGGAAAAGGATCAGTGGTTTGAATCCAGGCAAGCACACAGTAGATTGTATTTAAATACATATTACAAGTCTAATTAATAATTTATGCATAAGCCTAGCGAGAGCTCGGATTGGCTGCTGGATTTGTCATTAATGATGAAAATGACTGATGCAGCTGCAAACCAGCGCTGTGGCATGTACAGATTGCATCACACAGCTAAAATCTGAATGAAACCAGCATAACAAAGTTGCTTTTGCAATTAGATTTGTAATTGCAATAGCAACATCGAAGCTGGTCATTTCCTTGCTTGGCAACTGACTGAGGGAGGTGGCCCTCAGCATCCCCCAACTGGTGTCATTAATCCCTTAGAGATTACCAGTTTCTCAGTCATTGTTGTTTAAATTATGTCACACCTCACATACTTTATTTGATACTTTTAGTACCACTGGTAATTGAGTTTTCCTTTTCTTGGATTGCAAATCAGAAGCAAGCTCCTACAAATGATGCCTTAGCCTACATTGTAACATATTGTACATGAAAATGGGACATTAGTAGAGGGTTTGAATGCTTTTATCTTTCATGTTTTCGTTGGCTTAATGAAGGTATCTTTACCTAACAAAATGTTTTGTTTTATTTCTGTCTTGGATCAGCAGTACATGATATACAAACCTATCTGACAGCTTAACAAGGCAGGCTTCCTCCCATGTGACACGATTAACAAAGTTCTTCTTGAAGGAGAACATTTCAGTTACAGGATTTGACCTTTTGGTAGTTCATGTAAAGATACGCATGAGTTTTAGTAGTCTGCAAAGCTAACAGGCCACTGCAAATTTATTGTACAACGGCATTTCCTATCACTTCAAAGGTGTCATTTTGTGGCTGAAGGTTATTGACCATGGTTTCAGATTTGGCCAGCATATATTGTAGAGGTGGTGATTTGTGCTATACAGTATGATGTAGTTTTGCAGTACCTTTGTTAATCAAATGTTGGTGATGGACTGAAATAAACTGTTGCAGAAATAGGATTGAATGTACTACTATATTTCTGTGACTTTAATTTCCCAGCAGGTATTACTAGCAATGGACCTTGACTTAAGAAGTCAGCTTCTTACAAGCCAATTAAAGTGATTCTGTGGTTCACCAGGATCCCAGTTTTCTCTGCTCAACACTATTTTCTGCATGGTGAGGTCCCATTTGAGAGGACTAGCTTATCAGTCCCTTTTCAATGTGACCAAAACAAGAATACAAATAACATAAGACATTTTTCTTACATTAGCAAATCACTAATGATTTAGCTTCTTTCTGCAACACACTATGTGGCAAGGGTTTGCCTCTTTAACCCATAATTTTCTATTGGAGGTGAAATAGCCAATCAGGTGAATCAGGTGATATTCTCAAATTGTTGCAATGATTCTGACTGCCTCCTTGGATTTTTCAGGAGACTTACTCAACCATGGCATTACTGCAAAAGCAATGAAGTGACTAGATGTGCAATCTTTTGGACAGGGTTGTCACATGTGTGGCTCAGTTTAAAAGGCAGTTAGGTTGGTATAGTAAGTAGAGTGCAGAGCTCTGAATGTACATACTCAGGTGTGAACCTTACAGATGCCACCTGTTCGCTGTGTGACCCATAGAAAGTCACTTAGCCTCTCTGTGCTTAATAGCACCATGATTCCTCTCTCATCTATTGCAGCTCTATGCTGACTGCATTGTATTTTGTGGCTAATGGCAGCACCATATGCTTACTCTCCTGGAATATAAATCACTTTAGTTTACAGTCTGAGTGAAAGACACTATATAAAACCAAATCCATTTTCTCCCAAAAGGATCCTGTTCACTGTTTAGACCAAAGGGCTTTATTAAACAGAACTGTACCCTGAACAATCAGGAAATATAAATGTAATTTGTTCACCCTTCTTAGAAATTATTTTTTCAAGTGAAGACACTTTCTTAGAAAATAATGATCTAGTCAAGTCAAAGTTTATTGGCAGGAACTAACTCCATTGAGCAGGCTCATATACAAAGCCGTCCTGTGGCAAAGATGTGCAATACACTTACAAAACAATATACACAAAGAAACAAATACAGTTGTAGCACAGCATAATCTAATCTAACAGATTTCTTTGACTGGGTGACCAAAGTAGTAGACCAGGGAGGGCTGTGGACATGGCCTACCTAGATTTTAGCAAGTCATTTGATACAGTCTCACAAAATGATTAATACACAGTTAGCCAGCCTTGGAGGCCTCAAGGTGGTAGCCTGGATAAAAATTGGCTAGACAACAGGACGCAAAGGTAGTAGTAAATGGAGTACACAATGAAGAAAGGAGGGTTACTAGCGGGTACCGCAGGGTTCAGTACTGGGACCGGTCCTTTTAATGTCTTTATAAGTGACATTGCAGAGGAACGGAAGGAAAGTATGTCTCTTTGCAGACTACACAAAGATCTGCAACAGGGTTGATACACAAGATGGAGTGGAAAGGATGAGAAGGACTTGGCAAGGTTGGAGGAATGGTCAGATGTATGGCAGCTCAGATTCAATGCAAACAAGTGCAAGGTAATGCACATGGGAAACAAAACCCAGGGAAGAGTACACAATGGGCGGTGAGATACTGCCAACAGTAAAATGGAAAGGGACCTGGGGTAATTATATCAGATGACCTAAATGTGGGCAAGCAATGTGAGAAGGCAGTAAGGAAGGCTGGGGGGATACTGGGATGCATAGTAAGAGGCATCAATCGTGAAAACAGGAAGTTGTTATCCCTCTGTACAGACAGTTGGTGAGACCCCATCTGGAGTACTGTGTGCAGTTCTGGAGACCCCATCTCCGCATATACATAGACAGAGTGGAGGCTGTCAGAGGAGGGCAGCCAAAATGGTGCAGGGTCTGCACCAGAAGACATATGAAGAAAGACTAAGGAGCTTAACATGTATACCCTTGAGGAAAGAAGGGAGAGAGGAACATGATAGAAACTTTCAAGTACCTCAAGGAATCAACAAAGACCAAGAGGGTAGCATCTTTCAGAAAAGAGATGTGCAAGAACAAGGGGGCACAATTTGAAGACAGAGGGGACGGCTCAGAGGTAATGTGAGGAAGTATTTTTCACAGAGAGGATTGTGGATGCATGTAACAGCCTCCTGAGGAGGTCATGGAGTCAAAAACAGTGGGGAATCTAAGAATGCATGGGACAGACATAAGGCAGTCCTAGGTGGGGTAGGAGGAAGTAAGCTGTTGGTTAACTAGGATCTGCAGCTTATCTGTTAGTAGGAAAATGGGCAGACTAGGTGGGCAAGCAGTCCTTATCTGCCATCAAATTCTATGTTTCTATGTTTCTATAACATGGTGATGAGCAAAATCAGCAATAACAGCAAAAGACAGCATATTTTATATATATATATATACAGTATATATACATGTAGAAAATATATACATATATACATGCATACACGCACGTGTGTACAGAGGAGTATCCCAAGAGAGGAAAGTGTTGGCATAGTGCATTTGTGCAGAATGTAGGACACTGCAGCTGATAAGAAACAATATCAGGGTAAGTGAGGTGATCAGGGAAGTACTGACAGTATGTAGTAGGGTGACAAGTAGACCAGGGTCTACCAGGAGAGGCAGGGTTCAGGAGAGAGAGATCAGGCCAGTGGAGTTTGGGTAATCAACAGTATGTGGAAGAGAGGGAGTGGTAAGGCATGGAGAGCAGCGAGCAGGATAAGAGGGAGGTGAGAGCAATGGGAAGGGTGGGTGGAAAAAGAGGCAGAGACCTGGATGTTTACAGAGGTGGGTGAAGGGAGGGAACATAGAGAGGAGAGGGTCGCCATACAGGGGAATGCGGTGTCAGTCATCTAAACTGTGCCAGGCTATGAGCAATGACAAGTACAAGAGACATGTAACTTGCCAGAAATTAAATGTTTGAAGCTGCCTAAGGGGATTAGGTGTTGAAGCTTGAGGCGTGCCTGGGCTTTGTTCCAGGTGGCTGGTAGGTCGTGGCTATGGCCAAACTACCAAAGAGGAATGGGTACTAGGGACTTCCAGCATAATGTGGGTGGTGCTTCATGGTGTAAGAGGATGATGTGCACTGAAAGAGATTAGTTATATATGGGTGGAGTTTAAGCAGGAGGGCTTTGTGCAGCCATGTGAGGGAGTGATAGAGCCATCTGATGGCTAAGGATGTCCAGCCAAGGAGGCATATAGGTTACAGTGATGCATGCGATGATGGGCTTTGGAAATGAAACATATCGCTCCGATGGTATAGTGTGTCCAGTTGGTACAACAGGAAGTCCAGGCAGCGACCATAGAGGATAGCCGCATAGGAGTGGCATGAAGGTTGTCTGTATCAGTCATAGCCTGGCTTATTATTAAACAGAGATTCAGTCCCATAAAGGAAGCCAAATTCTCTGTCTCAGTTTTTTCATAAGGGAGGCGATGTGAGCAAAGCAGGATAGGTGTTGGTCAAGGTCACACCCAAGATATTTGAATTTGTTGATGACCTTGAGGTTGTCGTCAAGGAGTGTTTTTATCGGGCACAGAAGCTATGCCATGTTGTGTGGCGAGTTGGTGACTGGAGTGGAAGTACATGACCTTTGTTTTTTTCGCATTTAGAAGGAGTTTGGCCTGTGCAAGACTGAGCTTGAGGAGATTAAATTCTGACTGAGTTCCAAATGGACCTCCTCTGTCGATTGATTTAAATGTATATATTACTGTATCATCCACGAATAGGTGTATCCTTGCATTGTTAATATTGTGTCCAATGTTGATATCCAACACAAACAGGGAGTGGACCAAGGTTGAGCCTTTGTGTACTCCTCTCAAAGGGGAGGAGTGGGGTGAGGGAGCCACCTACTATTACTTGTTGCAATCTGTTAGACAGGAAGCTGTCAAACCATGACAACACAGCCTCAGGATACCACGCCAGTTTCATGCTGGCCCAGGAGAAAAGCCGTGTTGATAGTGTTGAATGTTGGGCTGAGGTCTAAAAACAGCTCCTGTGACCTGTTTCTTGTCTGCTGCTATGAATCAGTCATTTGTGACCAACGCTAGGGTAGAGGTGGTGCTGTGCGCGACTGGAAGCTGGACTGCAAAGGGCTAATTAGGTTGGCTTTGTCAAGGTATTCTCTTAATTGAGTGTTTACCAACTTCTCCAATTGTTTGGAGAGCAGGGATAGATGGATGTGGGATGTTAATTGTTCTGGTCCATGGGATCACCTGATTTAAATAGAGGGAGTACCTGGGCAATTTTCCATTGCTCTGGTATGGTGCTGGTACTGAGGGACATATTAAACAAATGTACGATGAGTGCGTTTAGATACCTGAAGCCTAGTTTAATGAAGTACAGGCCTATTCCATCAGCACCAGTGCCTTTGTTAGCATCTAACTGTAAAGGAGGTCTTCTACCTTTGTACAGGAACGGAGTAAAAGAGAAGATGTTATTGGTTGGTGGTGATGAGTGTCTGGGTGAGTTGGTCAACAGGTTTGCTGTTTTTGAGGTGTCAAATGTGAGACCTGTGGTAGAGAAGTGGTCATTAAATACATGTAGTATGTCTGATTTGCCAGAAAGGATCTGTCCCTTGAAGGACACTTTGCCAGGTAGCGGAGAAGATTTAGAGCCTTCTGCTGATTTGATGATATGCCAAAATTTGCTGGGATTCCCCTTCACAGCATCAAAAACAGTTAGGAAATGTGTAGCTTTTGTGGTCTCTGATTTTACGCTCGCTGCGCCGCATGCGCAAGGAACGTTTTGGGAGAGTAGCACACTTTGAGGTGTGCCTCTCCCGTTCAATCCACTGCTCCATTGAGCAGGCGTGGCGGTCCTGCACCAATGGGTGTGGGAGCTGTGTAGGTGACAGCGGTGGTTCTCGCTCAAAGAAAAACCACTGCTGTCATACACAGCGAGGGCCTCACACCCCAAAGCATTGGTGCCATGCTGGGAGCCCACCCAGAGTGGGCAAACGTCCTGTCTTCTGCTGACGGGGTGCCAATCCCCGTCAGCTCCATCGCCCCCAAAGGCCCACCCCAAAGCTTTGCGCCACGCTGGGAGCCCACCCCAGCGTGGCAAACATCCTGCATCAGCTCGCCAACAAGGGTGCCCAATCCTCAGTCGGGTTCGACGGCCCCCCAAAGGCCCCCCAAAGCTTTTGGTGCCATGCTGGGAGCCCACCCCAGTGTGGCAAACGTCCCACGCCGACGTTTTTTTGTTCAACCTGAAAAGCAAAACGGTCCCACGATTCTCCCAGCCCTCCTCCCCAACCCGCACCCACCCACTGCACACCCCTTCCACACACCCACCTCACCCCATACTTACCTCCAGAGCTCGGCACGACGATCATCGCTGGACCGGGAACACGCCTGCACTCTTCAAAGCCGACCGCGAACTGAGGAAATGCCGGTAAGCTGTATAATGGGCTAGATAGGGGTTTTCAACTTTATTGCATATCTCAGGCATTTTTGGAATTTTGCACCAAATTTCAACATGGGGTTTTTGGGACCCTTCTCATGAATGATGTCACTGTCATGGTGTTATTCGGGCCCGAAGGGTGATTTCCAAGATCACTGCACAGTCACTGCAGCGAAATCACCTTTGAGCCTGAATAATGCCATGACAGTGACGCTTTTCATGAGAAGGGGTCTCAAAACCCCAAGTTGAAAATTTGGTGCAAAATTCTAAAATGACTGTTTTACGAGCCGCAGCGCTATGCAGTTCCTATGCAGGCTCGTAAGTTCGCAAATTTTCAATATTTTCACTCCAGATTTTCAACATTGCCATTTTACCATGCCTCCTTATGAGCAGTATAGCTGTCATTTTTACATCCTGCCTAAAACGTGTTTCCGCCCATGTAGCGCTTAGTGGCACAGTTGGTGTCGAGAAATCAATGTATGGGGCACATTAAGAAAATCTCCATGATACTGTTCATTAGCAGAGGTCTTAAAATGGCTATGTTGAAAATTTGGTGAAGAAATTCCTAAAAATGACTGTTTTACAAGCGTGCATTGCACAGTTCCTACGTGACGCTCATAGGTTTTGCAATTTTCAATATTTGCACTCCAGATTTTCAACATTGCCATTTTACCACACCTCCTCATGAGCAGTACAGCTGTCATTTTCACATCCTGCCCAAAATGTGTTTCCACCCATGAGCGCATAATGGCGCAGTCGGTGTGCGAACTCAATGTATGGGACACATTAAGAAAATCACAGTGACACTGATCATGAGCAGAGGTCTTAAATGGCTGTGTTGAAAATTTGGTGAAAAAATTCCTAAAATGACTGTTTTACGAGCGTGCGCTATGCAGCTCCTACGCAGGCTCGTAAGTTCATGAGTTTTAATATTTTCTCCAGATTTTCAACATTGCCATTTTACACACCTCCTTATGAGCAGTACAGCTGTCATTTTTCACATCCTGCCCAAAACATGTTTCCGCCCATGTAGTGACAATGGCAGTCGAGTGCGAAATCAATGTATGACACAGTAAGAAAATCACAGTGACACTGTTCATTAGCAGAGGTTTTAAATGCCAATGTTGAAAATTTGGTGAAAAAAATTCTAACAATGACTGTTTTAAGAGCGTAGTTGCACAGTTCCCACGCACGCTCGTGAGGTTTTGTAATTTTCAATATTTCCACTCCAGATTTTCAACATTGCCATTTTACCACACCTCCTTATGAGCAGTACAGCTGTCATTTTTCACATCCTGCCCAAAACGTGTTTCCGCCTATGTAGCGCATAATGGGAGTAACAAAAGGTCATGCTGAAAATTTATTGTGCAAATACCAGTAATCACACAGGGCATTAGGGTAAAGCATTATACGTGACAAACACCACCGCAAATACCTGCAAGCTTAACGTTCGCATTGACAAATGCTTGTTTTGTACACTCATTATGGCATGCTCTGAAAGCAGCTCAGTCAGCTGCGTAGTTTGGTCCTTCTGTCTGCAGCCCAGAGACAATCTCTTGTGTTCAGTGTTGTTTTTAGGTTGGCTGTGAACCAAGGGCAGGAGAGCCTCTGGTTCTACATTTCCATCATAGGAGCATGTTTGTTAATGTTTCCTCCTATGATGTTGTTAAATAGGGTGACTGGGTCATTAATGTTTGGAGCCAGTATAAAAGCTGGGTCAGTCTATGTCTCTTAGGTCGGATAGGTAATGACAGGGATTGAATTACTGAGGCTCCTAAACTAAGTGAATCTATTTGCAGGCTTGGGGTTTGCTGGCCTCTGTCACAGGCCACTGCACAGTGATCACTGACGCTGTGAAAACTGCTGAGTATGTGTACTTATGGGGTCAGTTGTAAGGATGAGATCAATCAGTGATCCGTTACAAGGCAGTTTGGGGTTGGAACGTGTAGACTCTGAAACTAGTTGGGATAAGCCAGCCTCATTGCAGAAATCTTTAAGTAATAGGCACTTGTTGCAGGTTTTATGCCAATTGAGGTTTAAGTCACCAAGAATGATGATTTCATTCTGTCTAGAATCAGATATATTGTGCAGGTGATTTAGGGTTCCAAACCCCCAGATAGTGGCCTGTAGCAGCCTATGACCATTAAGATTTCCATGGGGGACAAGGAGGAGATTTAGCAGAATGGAATTGAATTTTTCGGTAAGGTAGTAGTTGTAATATCGAACACTGTGAATCTGTCTTTAATATAGATAGCTACCCCCTCCTCCCCTGCTGAACTATTGCTATGGTAGATGTTGAAGGAGAGGAGGCATACTCCTGTGTCAGGGATGGATTTTTCCAGCCATGTTTCAGACAGTACCAGAATGTCTGGATCAGTGTGAAAAACCCAGGCCTGTACTAAGTCATTCTTTAATAGGCTCCACACATTAAGATGCAAGCATTTCAAACCTTTTGTACTTGCAAAGGTAGTAGGCAAGGCTAGGGTTTGGTGTGGACCAGGATTTAACGCAACATTACCTGCACAGATCAGCAGCAGGAAGGTTATGGTGCTGACCCATCTGCAGAGCGGTTTTATTTTGCAGGATCTGTGGTGTTTGTGTAGGGGGTAAGTAGGGGACAGTAGTTACCTGTAGAGTGCAGGCAGGATGGACATATAGTGTAGAATAGCAGTAATGCACAAAGGATTGTAGTTGAGAGACCATCAGAAATACTGCTAGTAGGGAAGTATGGAGGTCCCATAGGGCAGGTTTGTGTATTTGGTGGGGTGCAGGAGGATGGCATGGGTGGAATCTTAGCAGGCGGACTGGCCTGGATGCCTGGGATGCTAATTGCATCCTGGCCTGTGTGGGCAATGGCCTGCTGCCTGTGCACTTCTGGCATTAATTTTTTTTATTTTTTTCCACTGCCCCGAGCCCCGACCGTCAGGTTTGGTCACAATTTTTTTTCCAGGGGCGGGGGGCAGGTGACGACGTGACGGTCTGTAGACTAGACTGACTGTAACCCCGCTGCCCCACACAGATTAGGAGAGAGGAGAGAAGTGCTGTGCACTGCTGCGGCTGTCTTTCATTTAAATGAGCCAGGTCGTGCGGTGCCCTCCCCGCCCCGCCTGAGAGAGACAGTGTGTGTCAGTGTGCCTATTCAGGAACGGAGTAGGACGCGACGTGAAGACAGGCGGAATGTGAAGGCACAAGCACGCCGCTGTTTGGATTGGCAAACAAGGCTGAGGCTGGAGGGACTTGCGACGCGACGCGGAGAGCGCCGGAGCGCCATTGCCCAGGGCCAGGCCACATCGATCTCATCGCATCGGAGTCGGACGGAACGACAGATGCTATTGCCGGTATCCCCTATAGGCCTTTGCATCGCTGTGAAGGTAAGAGCGAGAGCCGCCACGGCATATTTTTCTATAGCTTCGCTTGTGTTCTCTCCCAGTCCCTATAGTACATCACGTCCGTCCGGTGCAGCAGTAGCAGTCTGCAGGGGCCCTCTCCCTATAGTACATCACGTCCGTCCGGGTGCAGCAGTAGCAGTCTGCAGGGGCCCTCTCCCTATAGTACATCACGTCCGTCGGGTGCAGCAGTAGCAGTCTGCAGGGGCCTCTCCTATAGTACATCATGTCCGGCTCGGTGCAGCAGTAGCAGTCTGCAGGGGCCTCTCCTATAGTACATCATGTCCGTCCGGTGCAGCAGTAGCAGTCTGCAGGGGCCCTCTCCCTATAGTACATCACGTCCGTCCGGTGCAGCAGTAGCAGTCTGTAGGCCCTCTCCTATAGTACATCACGTCCGTCTGGGTGCAGCAGTAGCAGTCTGCAGGGCCCTCCCTATAGTACATCACGTCCGTCTGGTGCAGCAGCAGTAGCAGTCTGCAGGGCCCTCTCCCTATAGTACATCACGTCCGTCTGGTGCAGCAGTAGCAGTCTGCAGGTGTTACTCTGTAGGCAGAAGGGAGGCCTGAACAGTACACAGTTTCACTTTCAGATAGACGATTTAGTGGAGAGGGGCTGCTGTCGTAGTACCATAAATAATTTGCATTTAAGGTGTTGCATTATAAGCCCTTTTCTTCATGTGGGCAGCATTTTATATTGGGATTAGTCAGATTAGATGTATCAAAATGTATGACTTGAGTCCAACCAAAATAATTTGACCCTGAAGTTTCACCCTAGTCCAGCAAAAATTCTGCCATCTAGGACAGCTTCTGGATGGTCCTGGACTGGTGCTGTGCTGGGTATTATTAGGCAATACTAGATATAACCATTGAATCCATCATGTAACATGTGGCAAATGGAGCTGGTGTCTGTTGTAGTGCAACTTCTAGCTCCTTGTTTTATGTTGGTTATAGGATAGAAATGACCAATCTGCAAACCTGGCTGTAGTTCCATACAGCAGTAGCTTAGATTAATCACACATGTAATGTACTGATACTACTGAATCCCTTTCAGCAGGAGAGGGATCTGAGCAATGGCCAGACTTTCAATGTGTGGTTTGGTTAGAAGCTAGCAATACAGGACTCAATGCTGTTTTGACTGGTGGTATTAAAGTAGCAGTGCAAAGCATTTCACTGTATGTAGGAACCGAGGTTCATACAACCTGAACAGCTCATCATATGGGTGTGAGTGGACCTGTATGCAATTGTGACAAAGTCTTGTTTTCCAGGATCAAGTTAATGGCTAGCAGGCAGGTCTGTAGCTTTAGTCTACTGGGTATTGGAAGCAATTAATCAGGGCATAGAGGGCACAAGTACTGTAGGGTGCGTTATCTGCACCAAGAACAAAGTGATGTGCCTTATTACAGATCAGGTGTACATTGTTTAGCACCATGTCACAGGCAACATTGTAAACAGGAGACCATAATCTACAAGTGACAGAATGGAACTGGCCACTATAAGGTATCTAGTTTACACAGTTCAGTTGTTCTGGTTCCAATACAGAGAACCAAGTCCTCTGTCAACTATGGTCACTAGATTATCAACATGGGGGCAGGGGGTACAAATGATAGGGTGTCATCCAAGGTTACTTCAAGGTATTTAAGGGTTTCCACCTATTCAAGATTCTGTCCCAGGCCATTCCAGATGACAAAAGGTGGGGCCTTCCTTTCTGTGTGGGAGACTAGACAATAGCATTGGGCCTGATTTTCAAAGTTTCGAGAGTGATGCAGGGTACCTGCGCCAAACAGACATGGCGCAAGTGGCACCTTGCATCAATAATTGCCTCTGTAACTACTCTCAAAGGCAGCCTGCATCAGCCACAGGCTGTCTGTCCCAAACAAGGCTTGCACCACCTGTGCGCCACAAATGGGCTGTGACATGGTGCAGGGGTCATGTGGCAGATGCAAGCTGCCACAGCCCCATAAATTGATTCTCAAAATTTTCCCAGAGGGAACAATTTAAGTACCCTTAGACCAGCCAGGGCTAGTCTAAAGATACTTAGAAATATCTCTCTCTGGGAGACCCTGCACAGTGTGGCACCCTGAACTACCCCTATGGACTGCTTGGGACATGCTGCCCCTGCCCGATATGCCCAATCTGTAACAATTAATTTATCCTGGTGGTCTAGTGGTCCCTCCCTGCCCTGATATGCACATTATTATTTCATTCATCCTGGTGGTCTAGCAGTCCGCCCCTGGCCCCAATATGCCCATTATTTCAATTACCCTTGTGGTCTAGCGCCTCCCAAACCCCCCACCCTGGCAAGCGTGCCCACCACCCTGCACTCCCAACCTGTACCACAAGTCAGGACCACACAGCCCTCCTCACAACACCTTAGCTGGCTCTGGCTGAACTGTCACTGAATGTGTAATACAAAACAGTAGGCACTCACTGAATCAGCGAGCATCTACTGTACTGTATTACGTGCTCAGTGACAATTCAGTTGAGGCTGGCCAAGGATGTGTAAGGAGGACTGTGGTGGTCCTGGCTCTGGGTAAGTGTTGGGTGTGTGTGGTGTGGTGGGAACTCTTGACAGGGTGAGGGGGGAGAACTGTTAGATCACCAGGGTAACTGAAATAATAATGGCATATTGGGGCATATCGGGTGGGAACGGACAGCTTGACCATCAGGATAAATGTCATTAATGTTATAGGAATGGGCATATCTGGGCAGGGGCACTAGCCACTGAGGGCCTGCTGGACTCACAGCTTGTGGCAAGCCCTCCTGCTGCACTGTGTGTTTGGCTCCCAGTCTGACTTGCTGCAAGACTAGGGACTTAGCCACTGGGACCCTGCCTGTTAGCAAATCGGGCGCAGGGTCCCTGGTGCACTGGGCTTTGGTGCAAACTGTTGTTTGCCACGGCATGCACCAATCCAAGCTGACTTTGAGAACTGGGCCCATGGTCTTTATTTTTTTTAGGTTAGGACCAGTTTGTTATGTAAGGACCAACTTGTCAAGGTTTTGATGTTACTTTGAAGTGTGGTAGTGAGGCAGTCACAGTTAGGTGTTTGTTAAAATGACAGCATCATCAGCATAATGTAGAATATTGGCTGGCTGACAGGCATCTGGCAATTTGTTTATAAAAATACCAAACAGGAATGAGCTCCATATGGAGCCCTGGAACACACCGAATGATACTACCCTAACGTCAGACAAGGAGCCTTCGGTCTTCATTTGCTGAGTGTGGTTCATGAGGCAACTGTTTCAGCAGTTCACTGTGCTGTGTGACAGTCTCAGTTAGTGCAGTTGTAGAGTAGATGTCCTATTTTTACACATTTTTAGACTGCATTTACCACGCTAGAGCAGCTGGGAGGCAATATTTAATTTTCAGTGGGTGCCCACATTTTGACCACAAATTTCTAACATAATCTTTTTATGATCTGATGTTACGATCAAGACAGTGGAATTTTTTTAATCCTATCTAAATGGTGATTTCACAGTGTAACTGTGAAAACATATGTTTCACAGGGATTTTGAAAAATGACACCTGTCAAATTCATAAGATGGGCAACACAATGGATATGTTGACTATTAGGGTCCAAAATCTGCTGGATAAAGTTATGAGCAAACATTCGAACACTTACTAACATACTAAAATGCCAGCAGAATAGGCCTAATGGTCTCTTGAGTCTGCTTGATTTTCAGCACCCGCACAGAGGGACAATTTGGTGTCCCCCACTCCCCTTAGGTTATACTGTCCCCAGTCCCAGATGTTCCACCTGTACTGAGCCTGGTCAGATTTACCTCCCCTGTACCTGTCCCATCCCTCTTAAAGCCGTCCACAGTCTCCATCTCTACCAGCTCCCTGGGCAGTGCATTCAATGGCTCTACCACCTTTCAGTGAAATAATATCTCCTCCTCTCCCTCTGAGCCTGCACCCCTTCCAGCTACACCCATGACATCTTGTTGCCTCACCCTCCTTCCTTTGGAGCACCCTGACTAGGCCTCCTTTATTGATCCCTTTCATGTACTTAAAGACCTCTATCATGTCCCCTGTCCCTCCTCTCTTCCAGGGTGTACATGTCGAGGTCCTTGAGCCTCCACATAGGTCCTCTCCCCAGGCCCCAGCTCATTTTGGTTGCCCTCCTTGGACCCTCTCTAGAAGTGTAATGTCCCTCTTTAAATGTGGTCTCCAAACTGTACACAGTACTCGAGGTGTGGCCTAACCAAGCAGTTGTACAGTGGAAGGATCACTTCCACCTTTCTGGAGGTAATCCTCTGGCGATGCATCCCAGCATCCTATTTGCCCTTGCCGCTGCCCTCCTACAGGTCTCCGAGTTGTTCACTTTGCCATCTACTGCTACCCCCGGGTCCCTCTCACCCTCCTTAACTTGAATCATGTCTCCTCCCAGGGTATACCCCAGGCCTGGATTTCTGACTCCCAGGTGCAGAACCTTGCACTTCCTGCAATGAATTTTAGTTTCCATTTTCCGACCACCTTTCCAGAGCCTCCAGGTCCTCCTGCAAGGCCACCCTCTCGTTCTCCCATCCACCACTGCACCTAGCTTAGAGTCATCTGCAAAGTTTGCACTTCAATGTTTTCATTGTAATAGATTTTTTTCACATTTTGATCATAAATTTCCAACATACAGTAGTCAAGCAACTGAAGCAACACAAGCAGCTCACCTGAGTAGCTGAGGAAGCCAAATCTCCAGCCTGATAACTTTCGAGGCAGCTCCCCAAGCTAGGCACTCGGGACAATCAAGCAACTGAACTAACACAAGCAGCTCACTTGCAGGAACTTAAAAGCAGGGAAAACATGTCTCTCACTTGGTCAGCTGGATAACCAGAGGCAGGCTGTAGCGCTTCAAGGCCAGGACCGGTGGACAGATGATATTTTCTTTTTCTTCTTCTTTGGAGGAGCAAGCATAGTTAAGCAGCAAAAATAGTCTCCGAGTCAGCACACAGGAGTGAAAATAATAAAACCAAATTTAATTAATTATTAAAATTAATAAAGAGCACAGCTCCATGAAGCAGAGGGTCAGACAGGACAATAGCCGCACAAGCAGAGATTGAATGCAGCCCAAGGTTGTAGATACCAAAAGGCCGAACTGGGCTAGGAACAGTCTCCACTCGGCTACCTTGAGCCAGAAAAAGCTCAGAGAGATAAATGGTACTGTACTGACTTTACTCACACTGGAGACATGACTTACTGCTCCTGTAATATCCCAAACAGGAAAATGCCTATTGAACTGCAGCCAGCCTGACACCTTGCTGAAGTTCAAACATGTCCCAAACCACATTTCTAGGAAAAGGTGCAGCATAAATAGCAGTAAAAGACACAGTTCCTTCCTTACAGTTCCACCATCCTGCACTTTTGGGCCTAGATCGAACCTGTCCCAGACACTGGCATGGCAGGTACACAATATGAGATCCCTGCAGGCCACCAAACTTACACTGGCAGTGTGCCACACTGGGTAATGGCTTAATCTCAGGACTGCCACTACCGTGGAGACCCTGTCACAGCCTTGCCACCACTGTAACAGCCCCACTGCCAACTCTTCCTAAAATGGAAGCCAGGACCTCAGTCCCACCCTGGTGCACAAGGTGGTGATTACCCATTTCTTCAGTACATGACCACCCCTACAAGTCTCAGGACCCCACTCCCATGATCATGTTAGATGGGACTCGCACAGTTAAGGGATAATGGGACATAAAAAGGGATGCGGGTTTTTGTGGGTGTGATGGCAGCCTTCAGACTTGGGAGAGGGCTGAGGATTTTTTTGTATTGACAGTGGAGTGAAATCATGGAATTGATCTAGTTAATGTTAATGTATGTTGTTTTCGGAGAACAGCAGCGCACTGCAGCCGAGCAAATGGGTAGTTTCATCTATGGAGAAAAACAATAATTGGTCACAGTGCAGGTCACGCAGCATTGGAATAACGTGCCATGAGTAGCCCTGTATTTATCCCTCCTGCCATATATGAACTATTGGGGCTCCTCCGAGATCTACGGGCCCATGGTCCAAGCCTCAGTAATCCCATAACGCAGCATATAGAGAATGCTGTTATGTAATTATGCATTTGTGAGGTATGATTCCAGAGGACCTGGAGGCTCTGGAAAGATGGTCTAGAAAGTGGAAGCTGAGGTTTAATGCAGGGAAATGCAAGGTACTCCACCTGGGGGCAGAAACCCAGGCCAAGTGTACACCCTGGGGAAATACTACAAGTCTCAATGGCTGAGAGGGACCTGGGGTGGTAGTGGATGTCAAGATGAACAACTCTGAGACTTGTAGGAGGGCAGCAGCCAAGGCCAACAGGATGCTGGGATGCATCGCTAGGGGATCACTTCCAGAAGGAGGGAAGTGATACTCCTCTGTATAACTGCTTGGTGAGGCCGCACCTGAGTACTGCGTGCAGTTTTGAGGCCACACTTTAAGAGGGACATTAACCTCCTGGAGAGGGTCCAGAGGAGGGCAACCAAAATGATTTGGGGCTTGGGGACAGGACCTATGAGGAGAGGCTCAAGAGCTAAATATGTACACTTTGGAAGAGAGAAGGGACCGGGGACATGATAGAGGTCTTCAGGTACATGAAGAGGGTAAATAGGGAGGAACAGTGAGGGTGCTTCAAGGAAGGAGGAGGGGCCACTAGAGGGCATGGGTGGAAGCTGGAGGGGAAGATTCAGGGAGAAAGGAGGAGGTGCTACTTCACTGAGAGGGTGGTAGAGCCATGGAATGCACTACCTAGGGGCTGGTGGAGGCAGAGACAGTGGAGGGGTTCAAGAGGGGTGGGACAGGTACAGGGAAGGGTTCAGGAAGCAAAATCCAATGCAGCAAGAATATCTGGAACTGGGAAGGGAGAAGCCAGAGAAGGCGAGGGGATAGCAAGGTCAGCACCCAGGGTGGGGCTGACCAAACGAGCAGACACGAAAAGACCATTAGGCTTATTCTGCTGGCATTTTAGTATGTTAGTATGTTAGTATGAAAATTCCATCGAATACTAGACAATCAGCTGGGTGCCTGGGTGGAAATGATCTATCCTCCTTCTTCAGTTTTGTTTGTAATTTTATGAACATGTGGTAGAAAATATTACACAACAGGGTATTTCTAGGAATTAATGCACACTTGCTTTTGGGTCATCTGTGCTCATTTAACCAATGCCTGATTGGGATTTCAAAGAAAATTAATTACCATGTTACAATGCCCAATAAATAACATGTTCAGTTTAACAATTGATAAAAGCATTTACTTGATAGTTTTTATTATGACATAGATCTCTAAATGTGTCACCCTCACTGATATGTGTACAAAATGTGCAACTCCACATTTCAAGCTCCTTCTAGGGAGCAGGCTGCATTCAGATGTATCAGTCTGTGTGAAATGGCTAGCTACCACTCTGTCTGAGATGTTGTGGCCCCTCATGTATGTTATACAAGGTGGCACGTTCACCCATTCCCTCAGTTTGGGCTCTGCATTCAAAATGTGCCAATGTTGTGCTAAAATTTTATTCACTTTAAAGCTTTGAGGGTAAAGGATAGTAACACATTGACAGTCTCTGCCTTACTGAAGTACAGTAGCAATGACACTCTCTAGTTATAAAGCACACAGGGTCAAATGCTTCACTATCAAAGAAAAGCTGTGTGCCACTGCTATAATAGTCCCCTGTTAAATCGAACAGTATAAATGCATAATGATCCCTCCCTGCCTAGTAAATGGAGAAGCTCTGGATGTGATAAGCCCTTGGGTTGTCATTCAGGAATCTCTCGCTGCCTGCCGCAAGGAGCTTGGGATGATTTGCTCCAACTCGGCGTGATTGCGCCTAGGCATGGGGCGGAGGCAGGCAAGAATCATAATGCACTTAGGACCCTAGCAAGAGCTTGCTGAACGCAAACTACAAATAATTAGCCACTTCTCTGCAGCATGTGATGAGGGAGGAAAGTGTGGTGGACAGAGAGAGAGAGAGAGAGAGAAAGCGAGCGAGCCTGTAGTGAATGGCAGCTCTAGCAGCATGCCATCACTGCAACAGTTCACCTCTGCCTTCAGACGAGCAGCAGTAGAAGCAGGTCTGCGCTTCCTCTAACTGGGTAAGTCAGTCGGACCTCCGTTGCGAACTCGGGTGTACTTGGAATCTGTCGATGTGCACAGTATTGGAAGATTTTCTGAAATGTTGACAAATAGTGATATTTGATGTAAACAGAGTGGTTAAATTGGAAGTTTTTTGGGGGGGCATCTACTTTTCTAAGTGGCGAACTGTCCTTTCTAGGTGGTAGAACTCTGCTCAATATAGTAATAAATGGGGAAAGAGGGTAGAGGTGGTGTACTGTTGTATGCAGTACAGAGAGAAAAACATCCTGTATAATGTGCCTGTTCTGAGGAAATGGAATTATACACTAATACTATCTGGTGGGTGTCCTACAGGTGTGCGGCTCCAGAAATGCTCAACAATCCTTGTTGAATAGAACTTTCTTAAACTACCACTGCCTCTCTAGGCTTCACTTTTTTGGGTGGGGGTATATTTGTACCAATCTCATTAGGTAATCTGCATTCCATGCAAATCGATTAGTTCTGTAGTTGGCTCTAATGAGGGGAGCCCTGCTGCAACCAAAAGCACAGTCTTAGCTTTTGCAAGTCCTGCCAGAAGTATTAATAATACTGTCAGGCACTGGCAGATAACATGCTTTAGTATTGTATACATTTGACTTTTCACGTTAGGAGGGTTTTGTACATGCTGTCGCTGTCTAACTCACCAGACAATACTAGCCCCACTATTTAGTAGTGAATTCCTACCGACCTTATTGACACAATGAGGTCCCAAACAAATCAGATAAATAACAAAACACGAGGCAAAAACAGTGAAATACAACAGAATGGGCTGCGTCCAGCTGCACTGACATGGGGGGATGGGGTTTGGGAGGTAAAGTTAAAAGTCAGTTCTGGGAAAGACTCGTTGGATACATGTACCATCTTACTGCCAAGTGCAACAAGTGAAGTATAAAATGGAGCTTGCTCAGAAGCAGTATTGGTTCAGTAGGTAGCACAGCACACTCTGCTCTGAGGCCGGAAATTAGAGGGCTGCAGGTTCAGTTCCCACATCTGTCACTTCTGTTAATATCCCAGTACTGACACTGTAGTGCAACATGCGAGGGTGCTGCACTTGAGGTGCAGTCTCTTGGATGAGATGTTAAACTGAGGTCCCATCTACCTGGATTGATTGATTGATGGTAGTTCATGTGGATGTTAAATATCCCATGGCATTGATCGAAAAGAGGGGAATTTCCGGTGTCCTGGCCAAATTTCCTCATTCACTAAAATACCACCAACATCAAGGTCTCCTTCCCTGGGTCGTGCCTGAAAATAGGCAGGATTTTACCCGTCAACAAAAATAAATAAAATAAATATGCCCCAAAACCAGCACTAAAGGCTCCTTCACACACCAAAGGTGGTAGGCTGCCTTAAGTGACCCCCCACCCCATCAGTGTCCAGCTGAAAACTAAAATAGATATATTCATGAGGGAAAACACGGAGCAAGACGGGGTGTGGCACATTGTAGACATACAAAGGTTAAAAGTGTAAAGATTCCAGCTACTGTAAACCCAGCTCTTGAATATCAGTCGATATAATTCAGGAATAAGTGGTGGAAGTGAACAGTTGTGTAAGGAAAAGGGATTAATTATCCTTGCCGCTTAATAGTTGCAAAACTGTTTATATAGAGGTCCGTGTCAAACTTTATGAAGCTGTTTCAAGTGCTCCCTGCTTTTTCCTCGATTTCATTTCTTTATCCAAGGAAACACAAACTTAAATGTTTTTGTGATGAGGAAAGGAAGTTGTGTTTCTCGACTTTTGAAACCATAATGTCACATACCCTGCTTTGGGAGGCCTGTTTTTCCCCAATAGTATACAGCTTGGGTTGAATGTCAGGTTAATTTTAAAGAGTGTGGACATAAAGTTGAGTCTAAATTTGGTATTGCCCAGGTTCACATGATTTACCCTTCACTCCCCTACCACGCCCGACTGTAATGCATGGATCTGAAACTGGATTGCTGCTGAGAATCGGAAGTGTGAACTAGGGCCAGGGGTCTAAACCCAGACTACCCCTACTACTGTTAAAACAAAAGTCACATTTCATGTAGACATGTTCCGCCTGACTGGCAGCTCATGTATGTGGCCTGTCCTCCTTGTAGCATCCTGGCCTGTGACCTGGCCAGTCCACCCTGATCTTAAAGGGAGCAATAGGTTGCTCGACTGCAGGAGTGGGCAGGAGGTGTCAATACATTTGGATGCTGGGCTATGAGGGGGTGCATGGCTAGTAGGGAGTAAGGCACAGAGAAGAATGACAGGGAGCGAGTGTATAGCCATATATGAGGTGTGTCTGCACCATTGTTTTACAGTTTCAGTACTTAATAAGCACGAGGCACAGGAAAGTGAGCACCCATGGAGGTATGTCAAAAAGCAGAAAAAAAGAGAATGCAATAGATTTTAATTAACTTGTAGTAGACATAATGTCTAATGTCTACTATATAACATAATGAAAAGCACAGGAGAGAACATTTTGTATTTAACATTAGTATCACCAGACAATAAAATGTTTCCTTCTAGACCAGCAAGATGACAGCTGCAGAGAAAGTGTATTGTAGTTTTGGATCAAGTAACAAAGACACAGTAGCTAATATAAGATTAACACCGACAAGTGTTAGGCCCTATTACTGCATTCTGTATCTTTAAGGGAGTTGCAATATTAGTGAGAGGAGGATGAAGATTGCCTAGGGTCAGTGCCGCTGGGGAGGGAGAGTATTTAATAAAGGCGGGGGTGAAAAATTCAAGCTGGAAGGAGAAAGGGAAAGAGAAATGGGATTAGTTGCAGGGCATAGCTTAGAACCGTAACACAAATGAAATCTGGTCTAAACAGAGGAGTGTTCACAAAAGCTGTATCACTTTAAACTTAGTTTCTAATCTAGGGTAAAATGCCACAGGAGCTTAAAACAAAGAGAGTTGTAATACTTTAAATCCTAAACCTGCACTCTGAAAGATCCTGCACTTGAAACTACCCTTGAGTGCACAATTGCTGTAGACAGGCTTAGATTCACATTTAAATTAGGATTCACAGGACAATTTGGTGAAACTTAACCAGTACCAGAATCAGTAAATAAAATGAGCTTAAAGTCCAAAAAAATCAGGTAACAAAGAATTAAGAAGTGGAGCAGCCGATCAGCAGGCAGAGCCGATGGTTCCGCCAATCGGTGTGAGATGCCAGAAGTTTGAGCGCATACCTTGGTCTGGTGACAGTGGTCAGTAGAGTGAGGAGGCAGTGAGTGGACAGTGGACTCCACTGGCTGCTTGCAGCAGCGGAAGCACCCATCTCAGGGGCGACTTCAGTCGGGTGATTGACAGGCAGTAGAGCGAGAAGGCAGCCAGCGGACAGTGGGGACCCCTGAGGAAGACCACACTGGTGGTTGAAGCACTGGGAATAGTGCTTGATGGTAGATGCAAAGAGCAGCATGCTGTTTGGAACCCAAAGAACCTAATTAATAAAAATCTTGATTATTTAAATTAATAGAGGTTGGTGATTCATTGCACAATAGTGCAGAGCTTATCTTGGATTAAAGATTGGAGTTTGAGGCTAGCAGCTCCGCTTTGCACCAGGTTACAAGTGCACACATCTGAGGAGGTTTGGACTGTGGCAGCAGAAGCACCTGTGTCAGGTGAAGCTTCAGTCTTGTGATTGGCGGGCAGTAGAGCGAGGAGGCAGCGGTGGATAGTGGGGACTCAGTGGCTGCTTGAAGCAGCAGAAGCACCCATATCAGGGGTGATCTAACTTTATTTACATCCCAGTTCTGAATATTTAACATAGCAATAAAAATAGCAGAATATTATTTTCTTCTTGATAGACTTCCACTTGAAAAGAACCATTAATATAACAACATTAACCTTTGTTGTTTTCTCTTTGCCATGGATTTTATTTCTGTATAAAGACTACTGTGGATTTGACAGTATTTATTTATTTTTATGTTTTGGTAACAGGGTAAGGCCCACTAGGCACAAGTGTGTGTTTTCAGAGGCAACCTGGGAGTACTAGGAGGTTAAATGACGTGCTCAGTGTCACATAGTATGCAAATGGAGGTTGCAGGAATCAGACCCAAGTCTGCTGGATGTACCAAGCTTATTCCCAGCTCATCACATGTACAGGGCTTATGGGCAGACTGGATGGGCCTAGTGGTCCTTATCTGCCAGCAATATCTATGTTTCTATGTTACTCTAACCTCTAGTCTATACTGCCAGGCCCATTTAGCAAACCTTTGTTGACCAGGAATGCAGGGCTAGACAATACTGCCTGGGATATTAGTATCTCCTTTTGTGAAATAGAAATAAGGACTCAGTGCAAATAATTTTTAGAGCATTATATTCTGAGTTCAAAAATGTCAGAATCAAGCCAACGGAGCAGCCAGCTTTTGATAGCCCACACTATTCTTCTTTCCCTGTCCTGCTCCAGTATACTTAGAAGACTCTTAAACACATCAAACTAAGCATGTTATGCTAACGATTAGCCACAAGGCGACAGTAAAACTATTGCACTTACACTGAATGCATTCCATGTGATTTTAACCTGAAAGTATTTACATCATATTTAAATTATTTCCTCTCCTCAGCAGAAAAGTCCTAATTTCTAAACAGTCAAGAAATTCAGTGGTTAAAGAAATCATTAACAGGCCATAAATAAGCGAACAAATGCAGGTTCTGAAAATAATAGCTAGAGGTTTGTTTGCCTCTTGTTTTGTTTCCTAAACATTGTGGTTTAGTTCATACTCTGTCTTTGGGAAATACATTTGTATATGACATTACATGGTGCCACAAGTAAATGTCTCTCTAATGCATGGTCACAAAGGTATACAGGTTGTTGTCTGGGTCTTCCGACTGAGGGGCACTGGTTCCGCTGTGACTGCTCTACAACTTTGGGTGGTGACCCATAGCTCATGTGCATACATGTCCTAGAAGATGGTCCAGGAGAGGAATGAAACAGCAAAGGTTGGTGGTTCTGTTGAAATGGTATCACTGATTGCTCATGTATCATTTGGGGTGGATTTCTAGGAAACCGTAACATCCTGGCTAGCAGAGTCAAGGGTGGTGGAATGGATCCTGGAGTGGAATGCCACGCACTTAAGTTATTGTCTCGATTAGTATCCACTGCAGGGACAAGTGATTATATCCCTGAATCAACCCGCGGCTTTAGTCTTTTAGTCTATTGTCACAAAGAACTTTTGGCATCACCTGCTCAATACAGACCTCTTGAATTTCAAAGTCTATGGGGTTCCTCATCTGAGTAAATGATAGCTCCAGTAACTGTATGATTTAACCCATCATGAAGCAAGTTTGTTATGGTGATTGACTGGACTGTTTAAGAAGTACACTTAAAGTTCTTATAGTGTATGGTAGAATGTTGCTTTTCATATAAATCCATGCCTGAAATAGCCTTGCTGTGCTTCAGTAGTGATGTCTAAATGTTGTTGTTGTGCTTCAGTCTGGATATCTCTACTGCAGCACAGCAAACATGGAACCTTGCTGTGCATGCTTACCACTACTGAAATGATAATTACTGTGATCATCAGCTCTCACCAATGAAAATCCTCTGTAAACTTTTTTTTTATCAGCATTTAAAAATTAGAAATTTAGTGAGACAATTGACACTGGCTCTCAATTTAGGAGAAGCAGGGAAAGTACTTTATTTTTAATCTGATCTGAGCACTGATCTAAAATAAAACCCAATACTCTCTCAGATGTCATTTGAAAATGCCAATAATGACTATGAAACACACTGGAGTGAGTGAGTTGCAGCAGGCTGAGCTGAAAATAGGGTTAGGGAGTTTCTAACAGACAGCTGGCCACTAATTGATAAATTGACATGAACACAGGGTTGTTACATGGTGCCCAGACAGTATTAATGACTTACAATATATGGGTATCCATGCACAGACAAGCCAGAGTGGGCATATAAAGGTTCCATGGCAACCAAAATGGCTAGAGGTTTGCTTTGATTTAAGTTGTTGCCATTAGAACTTCTTGATGCCAGCACAGGCTTCTTGTTCATGGCTGCCCATACATTATCCTCTATGTTATACTTAACCTTTTTCTGGTATCCCACCTGATTGCTGTAGGTATTTATCTCTTTGGAATGCTTGTTGTAGTCTTGCTGTTTAGAGAAGTAGCAAACTGTGCTGATGTCCCAGGTGTTGAACAAATCACTGCTGTTATTGGCAAAAAGAACCTGAAACTGGAGATGTGCATCTTAATCATACACTAAAAAGAAGGGAGTAAAGTAATGCTGGAATGAGGTGTTGCATTGTGGCCTGTCTCGGTTACTGGAGTTGATAATCCAGCTCACTTCTTTTATGAAACAGAATCTTTGGAAATAGGTAGTTCTATCAATCAGCAGCAACCATTTAGAGGTGTTGAGTAGCTGTGATGAGTATGAAAGGCCCCGAACTTATGATTATCAACTCTGAGTCAGAGTTGATTCAGGGAGGGAGGAGTGCAGGACCAGGGACAGAGTGCCAGGGTCTTGGATGGACCATTACAGTGAACAGTCGATGTTGTTGGCATCAATGTGTTTGCTGTAATGGTGTCACCGTACAGGGGAATACCATATCAAAGTAGCCTGGTACCAAGGTATGGGAGGTCTTAGTGACTGCCATGCAAAGTTGTCCCCATTTTAATATGAGAAACTATCAAATGGCATGTAGGCCAAGTAACATAGTCTAGTGGCATGATCCAGAGTTTTGGGCACTATATAATGTCCCATCATGGATGCTCATGCATAAATTGCAATACTAGAAGAACCAAAATTACAGGAATGCTGACCTGCAAAATATTGCATTTGACCTTGGATGGCAAACTTGGTGATGTAGTAATCTATTCCTTCCTTTCAGATGGCTAAGTCAGGAGAAAAGATAGCATTCAGGAATCATAAGGAAACAGAGAAGGAGCAGGACAGAGAGCTGTACCAGTTAAGGCAGAAGGAAGCAGGAGGGAAGTCAGAATAGCAAAGGCCCAAACTGAGGAAAAGATAGCCAACTTGGTTAAGAAGGGGATAAAACCTTTTATAGGTACATCAGGGAACATAGAAAGAAAAAGGGAGGGATAGTGAGGCTGAACAGAATGGACAGTGGGTGGGAAGAAAGGGACAGTGAAAAGCAGAGATACTGAACAAATATTTCTGCTCAGTATTCACAAAAGAGGAGGAGGAGGTGCCTAATCCAATTAACAGAAGCACTCTTGATAGGGGTCGATCCCAGTCCTTTCACAGAAAAAGGGTTCTGAAAGAACTTCTAACACTGAAGATGGACAAAGCAATGGGGCTTCATGGAATTCACCCAGAATTCTAAAAGAATTAAGGGAGAACTAGTGAAACTGACTACCCTTTTAACAAATCATGGGAGGATGGTGGTACCTGAGGACTGGAGGAAGGCGGATGCGATTCCTCTTCACAAAAGTGGGACAAAGACAGAGGCAGGAAACTACAGACCTGTCAGTTTGACTTCTGTGGAAGGGAAAGTGATGGAATTACTTCTGAAGGAAAGAATTGTTGAGTACCTAGAGGCCAGTGGAGCACAGGACCCAAGGCAGCATGGGTTCACGCAGGGAAGGTAATGTCAGACGAATCTAATAGATTTCTTTGACTGGGTGACCAAAGTAGTAGACCAGGGAGGGCTGTGGACACGGCCCACCTTGACTTTAGCAAGACATTTGACACAGTCCCACACAAAAGATTAATAATCAAATTAACCAGCCTGGGAGTGGGTCCCAGGGTGGTAGCCTGGTAAAACATTGGCTGGACAACAGGACACAGAAGGTAATTGTAAATGGAGTCCACTTGAAGAAAGAAGGGTTACTAGGGTACCGCAGGATTCAGTACCGGTCCAGTCCTTTTAATGTCTTCATCAGTGACATTGCAGAGGGGCTAGAAGGAAGAGTATGCCTTTTGCAGATGACACAAAGATCTGCAACAGGGTTGATACACAAGGAAGCGTGGAAAGGATGAGAAGGGACATGGCAAGGTTGGAGGAATGGTCAGAAGTATGGCAGCTTGATTCAATGCAAAGAAGTGCAAAATAATGCACCCGGAAACAAAACCCAGGGAAGATTACACAATGGGGAAGGTAGTAATAACAAAATAAATGGAAATAAACCTGGGTGTAATCATATCAGATGACCTTATGGTTAGCAAGCAGTGTGAGAAGGCAGTAGGGGGGCTGGGGGTATACTAGAAGGTTACAATTTAGTGGTATCTATCAATCAAACCCAATGTGAGTAGTGGTTCCCTCAGCATTCAGTCATCAGTCTGGCACTTTTTATCTTTCTTTTATCAGATCTGATACGTATATAACAAAGTGGTGTACTAAGGAAATGCACTGATGATGCTAAAATAGGCGACACTGGAAACACACTAGATCAAACATTTTTAGAAACATAGAAGTTGACAGCAGATAAGGACCACAAGACCCATCCAGTCTGCTCATTTCTTTTTCTACCTTATAAATGTGCCATTGTCCTTGCTGTAAGTGGCCTATCTATTCATACTTATCTATATTGCTCCTTTATGCCTATCCCATGCCTGTTTGAAGCCCTGCACTGTATTCATAAGCCACCACTTCATGAGGTAGGCCATTCCATGCATCCACCACCCTTTCTGTGAAAAAGAACTTCCTCACATTACCCTTAATCAGCCTCCTCTAATCTCATGCTGTGTCCTCTTGTCCGCTATTTTTCTTATATTGAAACATGTTAGACTCTTTCACATTGTTAATGCCCTTAAGGTGTTTGAATGTTTCTGATCATATCACCTCTCTCCCTCCTTTGTCTAGGGTATACATATTGAGCTCCATTAATCTGATCTCATATGTCTTCTGATGCAGTCCCTACACCATTTTGGTGGCTCTTCTCTGGACTGCCTCAATTTGTTAATGTTCTTGTGAAGGTGAGGCCTCAAGTACTGCACGCAGTACTCAGAGCCCTAACCAGTGTCTTGATAAAGAGGATTATTACCTCCCTCTTACGACTTGTGATACCTCTACTAATACACCCTAACACCCTCCCTAGCCTTACCTACTGCATTAGAGGTCTGCTTTGATGATTTCAGGTCATCAGTGATGATGATGCCCAAGTCTCTTTCGTCCTTTGTGACTGCCAGCAACTCCGTCCCAACCTATAGGTGGCTTCAGGTTTTTTCTTCCTATGTGCGATCTTGCACTGCTTTGCATTAAATCCCAGTTGCCACTCTTCCGACCATTTTGCTAGTTTATCCAGACCTCTTCTCATTCTGCCCACCCCATCTGGATCATCTACTCTGTTGCAGACCTTGGTGTCATCTGCAAACAGACAAGCCTTACCCTCTAGTCCATCTGCAATGTCACTGATAAAGATATTGAAGAGGACTGGCCCCAGGACTGAGCCCTGAGGTACCCTACTTGTGACTTGCATCTCTTCTGACTGCATACCATCTACCACCACTCTCTGTTTTCTGCCCATAAACCAGTTTTCCACCCAGTTGACCAACTTCTGACCCACCCCGAGCCTACCCAGCTTGTTTATCCATCGTCTATGTGCAACAGTGTCGAAAGCTTTGCTGAAGTCAAGGTAGGCAACATCAACTGCTTCCCTTGGTCCCACCACTCTGGTAACCCAGTCAAAGAAATCTAGGAGGTTAGTTTGACAGGACCTTCCTTTGTAAACCCATGCTGTCTTGGATCCTGTGCCCCTATGGATTCCCGGTGTTGCACTATCCTTTCCTTAAGGAGTGCCTTCATAATCTTGCCCACTACTGAGGCAAGACTGACTGGTCTGTAGTTCCCTGCCGCCTCCCTGCTACCACTCTTTGTGGAGCGGGATCACATAAGCCCTTCTCCAGTCTTCTGGGACCTTTCCCATGCTCAGAGACTCACTAAACAGTTCTGCTAATGGCTCTGCTAGTTCCACCCTTAGCTCCTTTGCCATCAGGTCCCATTGCCTTGTCCACCCTGAGCTTAGTGAGCTCTTGTAGGACCCTTTGTTTTGTGAAGGGAGTAGTGCTCACCTCCCTCACCCTTGTGTCCATGGTGTTGAGCTGTGGGCCCTGCCCTACCTTCTCTTCAGTAAATACTGAGCAAAAGTATCTAGTTAGGATATATGCTTTTGCAGGGTACTCCTCCTCACATGCCCTTTTCTCTTTTAGCTTAGCAATACCCCCGGACTTTCTCCTTTCACTAATGTATCTATAGAAAGTCTTGTCACCTTCTTTACTGTTTGTGCTAGTGTTTCCTCAGTTTGGGACTTTGCCTGCCTTATTGCCTTCCCTGCTTCCCTTAGGGAAGTTTGGTATGCCTCCCTATCTTCATCCTGCTGTGTTCCTTATATTTCTGAAGGCCAGCTTTTGGCTCTGACCTTTTCTGCAACTGTATTTGAGAACCAAAGTGGTTTCCTCCTTCTTTGCACTTCCTTTTCTGTCTAACACAATGGGATGTTACTCAAGTATTGCATCCTTAATGTTTGCCCACTTTGCCTGTATCCTCACCTGTGTTTTTTTGCCAGGGCTAGCTTAACTCCGTGGCATCTTATCAAAGTCAGCTCTTCTGAAGTCCCATAATTTTGCCTTGGAATGGGATGATTTAGTTGTAATGGTCAAATTGAACCATACCATGTGATGGCCACTGGCCCCAGGTGACTTTCTACCTGGAGATCGGTGATCCTTCCTTGTTAGTCAGTACTAGATCTAGGATAGCCCTGTCTCTTGTGGGTTGTTGTACCAGTTGTTTGAGGCACTCCTCCTGCAGGGAATCCACCATGTGTCTAGTTCTGGCAGATGTTCCTGCTGGTATTGACCAATATGCATCTGGCTTGTTGAAGTCTCCCATTATCAGAACCTCCCTTTAGCTGTCATGTTTTGTATATCTTCTAACAGTAATGTGTCTATGTCCTCCCCTGGGCTTGGGGCCTGTAGACAACCCCAGTTCTTATGACTGTCCCATTTCCTGTTTCCAGGGTGACCCACAGTTCTTCTGGCTCCTTATGTGTATTCTGAATTTCTATAGCTTTGATATTTTCATTGACATACAGGCCACTCCACCCCTTTTGTACCTCGGTCTCTTCTGAACAGTGTATAGCCAGGTATTGAAGTCTTCCAAGTGTGGTTACTGGTAAACCATGTCTCACTAATTGCTACTATGTCCAGTTTAGCCTCTGACATTATTGCCTGCAGGTCTGGGATCTTATTTCCCAGACTGTGAACATTGTGTATATTTTCCATTGGCCAGATTTCAGTGTGTTGATACAGTTAGAGTTACATGAAGTCTGTCAATGAGCTAAACTATGTGGTATGAGGTTCAGTGAGAGAATGTGTGTTAATGCACTTTGGGAAAAACAGTTCTGACATGAAGTACATATTGTGTGGTACTGAGATCAAACACTGTAATGAGGAAATATATATATGTATTATTATCACCTAGGCCTGGCCAAATTTAGAAAATTCCTGTTTAGTGGAATTTTGCAAAATTCTTGAATTTCATGAAATGTTTTGAAATGCTTCAATTGGTCATATTTCAATTCATTCTTATGGCTAGAAACCTGAAAGTCGGCATGCTTATTATGCATAAGTGAACCTAAACCACTTGCATACTGTGTGACTCTGAGCAAGTCACTCAACCACCCAGTGCTTCAGGTCATCCCTGAAAACAGGCACTTGTGCCTAATGGGCCTTACCAGTTACCAAAGAGTAAAATAAATAAATAAATAAAATAAACAATAAAGGGATGCAAAGTTTTGTGGCATTGAGATGATGGGTGTGGAACATATCGGGCTCAAATTCTAACAATTTTTTATTTTTGGGAACATTTCTGAAAATATTTCTTTGCTTACAACTTAGCCACCTTTGGAGCTAGATAAGTAAAAATGGGTATGCTTCCTTTCTTGGAAGAGTGTTAGAAACTGATAAATAGGGAGGTGCAGTAGTTGATTAAGTAGATTGTAACTTCCAGGAGTTCATTATTTCACAGTTTAATTATTTGTTAAATTGTTTGTGAATTGCACCAGCCTGGTAGAGATGAGGTCTGAGGTGTTGGATGCCTTACCTCCTGTCATGCTGGCAACCTGGGTTTGGGAACAGACCAGGGTCTTTTGGGGACTGGCTACAGGAAGGAGGATGGAGCATTCATTGGCAGCTCTCCTTCTTCAGGAGGGAACTTAGAAACTTAAAATATGTCAGTGGATAAGGGTTGCTGGGCTGACCCAGTCTGCCCATTTTTTAACTTCCATTTTTGCCATAGACCTATCTTAATCTCATGCCTATCTCTTCCTCTTCTTTCTTTACTGCTATGATTCCCTGTGCCTGTTTCAGGATTTTGAACCACACCACTGTTTTTGCCCCCACTACCTCTGCCATCCACAAACCTTTCTGGGAAGAAGTACTTCCTCACATCCCTCCTAAATTTACCCCTCCAGCTTCAAGGCATGCCCCTTGTTCTACAGCAATTTGTTTTTGAAATATCCCACTGTGCCGTTTTAATCCTCATGAGGCGTTTAAGGTCTCTGCCATATCTCTCCTCCTACCTCTCCTCCAGCTGCACATATTTAGAACCTAATACTTCCTCATAGGGCTTTTTGATGCACACCCTGCACCACTTTTGTAGCCCTCCTCTGGACCACCTCCACACTGTCTATGTCCTTCTGGAGATGTGGTCTCCAGAGCTAGGCACAGTACTCAAGGAGAGGTCTTACCAGCAATCTATATAGGGCAGCACCACCTTAATCTTCCTGCTGGCGATACATCTTCCTATACCCCAGCTTCCCCTAGCCCTTCTGACTGCCTTGTCACAGTGCTGGGTAAGTTACTTTTTCTATTACTGTCTATTACTTTTAGAAACTTGTTCCAGAAAACTCTGTGCAGTCATTAATAAGGATGGAGAAATACTGGAAAAGTAATACACCTTACAGTTGCAGTTACTTACGTCTTTTTATACAGAAATGTATTGACTGTAACAGATTACATTATTTGAAAGTAACTAGTAACTAACGTATTATTTTCAAATAAATGTAATCTGTTACAGTTTTTTATTATTTTGTATTGTTTTGTATAAAATAAATAAGTAACTGTAACTGTCAGGTGTATTATTTTTTCTAGTACTTTCTCCATGCTTGCTAGTGACTGCACAGAGCTTCCTGGATCAAGTTTCAAAAGAAATAGAAAGTAATAGAAAAGTAACTAACCAACGCCGCTTATCACACTGCCTGGCCACCTTTAGGTCATCCAACATGATTACCATAAGTCTCTTTCCTGATTGATCTGTGCCAGAATCACTCTGCCCATTTCTACTCAGCTCCTGGGTTTTATAGCCTAAGTGCATTTGCACTTTTTGGGATTACAACCCAGCTGCCATACGCTTGACCACTCCTCTAGTCTATTTAAGTTACTACCCATCCTTTGTGCTACTACCACTCAGAGTGTCCACTCTGTTGCAGATCTTGGTGCCATCTGCAAACAGGCAGACCTTAACTTCCAGTTTCCCACTATGTCATTTATAAAGACACTGAAGAGGATATGTCCCAGCACCAATCTCTGAGGCACCCTGCTGGTCATTCTCCTTCTTCAGACTGAACTCTGTTTACTGCTACCGTCTATGTCCTATCCCCTACCAGTTTTTACCCCAATTAAAATCTGATTAGCCCTCCCCAAGTTTCCCAGCTTGTTTACCAGTCTCCTACATGGAATGGTGTCGAACATCTTGCTGTAATCCAGGTTAGGCCACGCCCACTGCTTCTCCATGATCCAGTTCCTTGGTCAACCAGTCAAAGAAGTCTAGCAGATTTGTTTGCCATGACCTTCCCCTGTGAAACCATACTGCCTTGGATCCTGTTATCCACTGGATACAAGATATTGTACAATTCTTTCTTTTAGTACTGTCTCCATTAACTTTGCCCACCACTGATGTCAGGCTGTCAGGACTATAACTGCCCACCTCTTCCCTGCTACCACTTTTTGTAAAGTGGGACTACCTCTGCCCTTCTTAAGTCCCAAGGTACCATGCCAGTCTCTAGTGATCTGTTGAATAGGTCAATCAGAAGTGCAACTAGTACTTCCCTGACCCCTCAGCACCCATGGATGTACTCCATCTGGCCCCATAGCTTTGTTCACCTTCAGGTTAACAAGTGCTTTCGGACATTCTGCTCAGAAAACAGACTCCTGGAGCCTTTTGTGGTCCTTGCCCTTCCCTCTATTATGAATACTAAGCAGAAGTATTTGTTCAAGATGTTTGCTTTTTCTTGTCCCCCTCAATACAGTGCCCCCCTTAAATGTACAATCCTCTCTTTGTCTTCCTTCTTGCCAACATACCTTAAATGTCTTGTCCCCTTTGATACTCCCTGTGCTATTCTTTCCTCAATTTGCACCTTTGCACTCCTTACTGCTTTGTCTGCCTCCTCTGTTTTCCCAGATATACTTCCTTATCCTCCTCTATCAGAGTCTCCTTATATCTTCTTAATGTTACTTATTTTAGCCTTTACCTTTTCTGCTACCTCTTTCTAGAACCATCACAGTCTCCTTCTTCTTCTACCTTTGTGTACCTGCTTGACACAGAACCTTTGCTGCTGTCACTATGCCTCTTTAGTTATTCCCAATTTTTCTCCACTCCCCAGGTCCACTCCCCTGCCTGGTCATTCCTGAGACATTCACCCATTTTTGTAAAATTTGCCTCTGAATATCAGGACTCATGCCATTGTCTAGTTGGATTCTGAAGCTATTCTTATGCTGAACCACACTGTATGATGTGGAAGACTAAGTTTGCTGGCAAAGGCACCTAGCTTCACCTGACCTCTTTTCTTCTAGGTTTGCTTGCAAGGACAGAGCAAGGAATAACATTATCAGAGCAAGGAAAAGATTAAGGCTTCTTTTTCTAGGCAGATTTACTGTGTGCTGTTATTTCTCTTTGTGCTCACAAGATTTGATACTGTTTTTTTTTTTTGCTTACATTTTACTGCTGTAATCTTCTCTGATTCAAATTGCTGTTGCAGGGTATACTTTCTGCTCCATTAGTACAGGGTGTTCTACATTGTTGTTACTGTTTTGTACTTACAGATTACTGCTGTAATCTCTGATTTAAATAGTTTTTTTGCAAGGTATGTCTTCTGTTACTGCTTTATTTTTCTCTGTAGCAAAGTGTTTTTACAGGGTACATCTTTTGTGAAATTGTTACAGGTGGTGCTTACAGGGTTTACAGTTTTATCTATCATTAGGCTAAGCTTTCAGGGCTACTGCATTTGTTGTTGGTTGATTGTTTCTGCTCTTACCGCCTTTTATTTCATCCATGAGTCTTCTTTTTCGGCAGGGAAGGGCCACCACTCATCCCATCCCCAACCACCTCATGCTACACTCCTTTTATAGAGTAGCACAGTTGTGACACTTTCTGTAGCAAAGCAGGAAGGGTTGGATCAGAGGGATATCCATGCAGTGACCTCACTTACAGGGGCACAAGTAATTTAACTTGTTATAACAAGTTATACAAAACAAAAAACAAAAAAAGAATCAACATTTTGCTTTCATTTTCCTCCTAATTATTCAGACTGGGTTATAAACTCTACAACTCAAGTGGAATGGATACTATTAACTGCAGGCACTGTGGGACACTTTTCAAAAGGAAGTTATACAGGATTTAGGATGCTGTCCTCATGCTAGACCACTGGAGATCTAAGGGCTCAACTCCAGGCAGCATGGGCAGAGATTGCATGCCTCAAATCACATATCCAGGAGGAAATATATTATAAGAGCTGCCTGCCATTTCCCCAACATCCAACTTAAGCACCTCGACTGCAGAGGGTAGTTGGGTCCAGGAGGTTGGCAGGTGGTTAGGAGGGCAAATTGGGTGTCCCATCACTCAGTGCTCTCCAGTGTATCACCTCCACAAACCATATAAAAACTACAAACAGGCATCTGCCTCTATCTCCAAATTCAAACAAAGGGCAGAGGACACTGCAGAGCACGACACTGCAGCATAGGAGCTAGCACAACAAAACTCACCCAAAACAGGGACCAAAGTAAAAAAAAAAAGAACACAAAAACACTTCTGATCATAGGAGACTCCATGATTCTGGGAGCTGATACCCACCTCCAGCCGAGGGTAATAGTCAGATGTGTCCCAGGTACATCAGCATGGAGAGACAATGACCACATTGCTAAAATCATGCAGGAAACAGGAGAAAACATCGATATCATGGTACACATAGCAATTACGATCTTTCCAGCCCATCAGTTGTGGAGACCAAGGAACACCTGACCAGGCTGGGAGACAAACTGTCATCCATTTCATCTGGCATCTCCTTCTCTGAGATCCTGCTGGTCTGGGAGAGGGGGCAGACATATGGAAGGTCAGAGAAGAGGAGATAGGGGACCTAAATATGTGGCTCAAGGGCTGGTGCCAGGAAGAGAACACACATTTGTAGGTAACTGGCAAAGGTTTTGAGAGCGAAAGTTCTTTAAATTTGATGGACTACATCTGACTAAGGAGGAGTCAGTGCATTGGGGCAGAGGTTTGATGTCTTTGCAGAATATTTAAACTAGCCAATGGGGAGAGGGTGCAGAAACTGATACATCAAATGGGAAGAACACTCCACCCCCTCAGCTAGGATCAAACAGGAGTTCAGCATGATTGTAGTTCATTTGCATCACCAGGTAAGAAAAAGGTCCTTCTCCCCATACGATGCACAGGGAAACTCCAGACCAGGCCTAACAACTAACGCACTGAAATCTGGCCAATAAGAAATCATGTACATTAATGCCCACAGTCTGGGAAACAAGATCCCAGACCTGCAGGCAACAATGACAGAGGCTAAACTGGACATAGTAGCCATTAACTAGACATGGTTTACCAGTAACCACATTTGGGAGACTTCAATACCGGTTATGTGCTGTTCAGAAGAGACCGAGGTGCAAAGTGGGGGAGTAGCTCTTTATGTCAATGAAAATATCAAAGCTACAGAAATTCAGAATACACATAAGGAACCACAAGAACTGTGGGTCACCCTGTAAATAAGAAATGGGACAGCCATACGAATTGGGGTTGTCTATAGGCTCGACCAGGAGAGAAACATAGACACATTACTGTTAGAAGATATACAAAACATGACAGCTAAAGTGGAGCTTTGATAAAGGGAGACTTCAACATGCCAGACACAAATTGGTCAATACCAGCAGGAACATCTGCCAGGGCTAGACACATAGTGGATTACCTGCAGGGGAGGGCCTCAAACAACTGGTACAACAACCCACAAGAGACAGGGCTATCCTAGATCTAGTAATGACTAACAGGAAAGAATCACAGAACTGCAGGTAGAAGGTCACCTGGTGGCCAGTGACCATCACATGGTATGATTCAATTTGGCCACTAGAAATAAATTATAGCATTCCAATGCAAAAATATGGGACTTCAGAGGAGCTGACTTTGATAAGATGGCCAACAAAGTTAAGCTAGCTCTGGCAAGAAAATACAGGTGACATGGTACAGGCAAAGTGGGCAAACATTAAGAATGCAATACTTGAAGCAACATCCCATTATGTTAGTGAGAAAAGCAAGAGCAAAAAAGGAGGAAACCACTTTGGTTCTCAAAACATTAGCAGAGAAGGTCAGAGCCAAAAGACTGTCCTTCAGGAAATATAAGGGAATGCAGCGGAGCGAAGGTAGGAGGATACCAAACTTCCCTAAGGGAAGTAGGAAGGCAGTAAGGCAGGCAAAGGCCCAAACTGAGGAAACACTAGAACGGACAGTAAAGAAGGGACAAAACTTTCTATAGATACATTAGTGAAAGGAGAAAGTCCAGAGGAGGTATTGCTAAGATCAAAGGGGATAAGGAGGAGTGTGTAGGGGACCAAGGAAAAGCATCTATCCTAAATATATACTTCTGCTTAGTATTTACTGAGGAGAAGGTAGAGCAGGGCCCACAGCTCAGCAGCATGGACACAGGTGGGGAGGGAGGTGTGCAAGTACCTTCAAAAAGAAAGGGTCCTACAAGAGCTTGCTAAGCTCAGGGTGGACAAGGCAATGGGACCGGATGGCACACATCCCAGGATACTAAAGAAGCTAAGGGTGGACCTAGCAGAGCCATTATCCAACCTGTTTAGTGAGTCTCTATGCACAATAGAGGTCCCAGAAGACTGGAGAAGGGCTTATGGATCCTGCTCCACAGGAGTGGTGACAGGGAGGAGGCAGGGAACTACAGACCAGTCAGTCTTACCTCAATAGTGGGCAAGATTATGGAGGCACTCTTAAGGAAAGAATAGTGCAACACCTGGCATCCATAGGAGCACAGGATCCAAGACAGCATGGATTTACAAAAGGAAGGTCCTGTCACACTAATCTCATAGATTTCTTTGACTGGGTAACCAGAGTAGTGGACCAAGGGTGTGCAGTTGATGTTGCCTACCTTGACTTCAGCAAAGCTTTTGATACTGTTCCACATAGAAGATTGATTAATAAGATGGGTAGGCATGGGGTGGTGGGTCAGAAGGTGGTCAGCTGGGTGGCAACCTGGTTGAGGCAGAAAACAGAGAGTGGTGGTAGATGGTATGTTAGAAGAGATGCAAGTCACAAGTGGGGTACCTCAGGCATCAGTCCTAGGGTCAGTCCTCTTCAATATCTTCATCAGTGACATTGCAGATGGACTAGAGGGTGAGGCTTGTTTGTTTGCAGATGACACCAAGATCTGCAACAGAGTAGATGATCCAGATTGGGTGGGCAGAATGAGAAGAGATCTTGATAAACTGGCAAAATGGTTGGAGAGTGGCAAATGGGGTTTAACGTAAATAAGTGCAAGATCATGCACATAGGGAGAGAAACCCTAGAGCCACCTATAGGATTGGGAGGAGTTGCTGGCAATCACACAAGGAAGAAAGAAATGTGGGCATCATCATTACAGATGACCTGAAATCATCCAAGCAGACCACTAAAGCAGTAGTTAAGGCTAGTGGGATGTTGGGGTGTGTTAGTAGGGGTATCACTAGTCTGAAGATGGAGGTAATAATCCCTCTTACAAAAACACCGATTAGGCCTCATCTGGAGTGCTGTGTGCAGTACTGGAGGCTGCACCTTCACAAGAACATTAACAGAATGGAGGCAGTCCAGAGAAGGGCAATCAAAATGGTGCAAGAACTGCATCAGGAAACATATGAGGACAGATTAATGGAGTTCAATATGTATATCCTAGAGCAAAGGAGGGAGAGAGGTTATATGATTGAAATATTCAAACACCTTAAGGGCATTAGCAAGGTGAAAGAGTCTAACATGTTTCAATATAAGAAAAATAGCAGAACAAGTAGACACAGCATGAGATTAGAGGGAGGCTGATTAAGGGTAATGTGAGGAAGTTCTGTTTCACAGAAAGGGTGGTGGATTCATGAAATGGCCTATCTCAAGAGTAGTGGATATGAATACAGTGCAGGGCTTCAAACAGGCATGGGATAGGCATAATGGAGCAATACAGATGAATATGAATAGATAGGCCATTGGCAGAGTAAAGGCCTATGGCACATATCTACATACGGTAGAATAAAATAGGTAACCTGGATGGGCCTTTGCGGTCCTTATCTGCCATCAACTTCTATGATGATCACTAGTACCCAAATGGCTTTGCACCTTGACATGCACAACACTGTCTCTCTTAGTAAGCACAGGATCCAGTATTGCCTTATCACAAGTGGCTTCACTGACTAGTTGCCTGAGGAATGCTCCCTGCAGGAGTCCAAGATGTCCCTGCTTCTAGCTGAATCTACTACAGGGATGCTCCAATCTACATCTGGTAGCTTGAAGTCCCCACCAGCAACACCTCCTTTTTCAGCCATTTTGCCAAATTCTTCTAACATTACTTTATCTTAGTCCTCCTCCTGTGCTGGAAGCCTGTAGATCACACCTGTCTGAATAGTGGCTCCTTTTCTAATTTGAGGTGACCCACAGCACCTCTGCTCCTTTGTAGTCCCTGTATTTCTGTTGCTTTTATGCTTTCCTATACAAAGCACGACTCCCTTCCTGCCCTTTCACCCTGTCCTCTTGAACATCATGTAGCCTGGTATGACCATATCCCAGACATGTTTGGCAGTGCACCATTACTCAATAATGGTCACAATGTCCAGGTCAACTTCCAACGTGATGGACTCTAGGTCACATGGCCTTTCAGAGTTTGTTCACTCTCTGCTTGTCGCTCTCTTTCCTTTTGTGCCCCTTTCACCCTCTTCTTTTCTGACTGTTCTTTTCTACCCTTATTCCTTTGCTAACCCTCCCCCACTTCCTTGATTAACTTGCTCATGGGTGGGACTTTCACCCTTGGGATCTCCCTACACACTACCTCAGTCTGTAGGAGGGATAGATACCCTTCCCTTTATTCTTCCACCACCCTGGCTAATTTAAATGCTCATTGAAGTAACATTTAAACTGCCCACTGAGAACTATGGATCCTCCTCAGATGGATGCAGGCCATCACCACTGGATAGTCTCTATCCTCTTCCCATCTCTCCATCTCCTCATCCCTGCACAATTTCTTTTCTCCCAATTGCTTCTGCTTCTAAGTTCTCCCACCTTCTGCCCACTACCATTCCTTACCTTGTCTCTCAGTTTGAATATGGATACATTCTGAACCTCCACTCTCAACTCATTTAGACCTCACTGTCTTTCCTAAGCTGAAAGAAATGATAATCCTACTTAAAGACTTCTATGTTTTGAACAATGAATCTGAGTATGTATTGTATATGTACATCAAGTATTCAAGTGTCATGTTTCTTTTGTTCTCCTACTCCCTTATCCCAAGGCTGTTGATAATCCCATGTTTGCATTATCTAATTGTTAGCACTTCATCTATATTCTCCAATTTGTATGTATGCAATATTATAATGTACTATGTATGATTGTCCTTGTGATTCTATTGCACTATGTGTTGTTACTCTGCTTCCTCTCATCTAGGATGCACCGAGAGATGAGAAATTTGATTGTTCAGTGTGCCTTCCTGCTGAAAAATTTTCAATAAATAAAACACTTATTCTCCCAGGTGGGCCCCAGTTCCCATTGTAGCCATACCTCTCCACTCTGCACCATTCCTTCAACCATGAGTTGAAGGTACTGGTTCAGAGCTTCCTCATCTTCCCCCTATCGTAGGAAGGCAGCACTTCTGCAAAGCTACAGAGTGTGCAGCATGTCTAAGACTTCTTCCCAGCTCCCTAAACTCAATCTGCACTGTTCAACCTTCCCTAACTAGGTCATTTGTCCCCAGGTGGACAATGAAATCCAGCACCCTCTCCTTCCTATTGCCTTAGCGATTCATAGGATATGCTTCCCATCACTCCACACCATGACACCAGGTAGGCACCTGACCTCGTTCCCTGCCCCTTCTGCCAGACAGCACGTAACATTGCTTGGCTGCGATGTGATGACAATGGCAACTTTTCAGGCCCTGCACCACCTCCTAAGGTACCCACTCACCCATGGTGGTAGAAAGAAGCAGATAGGGTAAGTCTTGGTTTTGTTGGTGATAAGACTGAGGGTCACTAGGCAGAGGGTCATTGAGGAGAGGGAGATAAAAAATGTGTAAAACTTTTCAAAATATTAGGTGTTTGTACCTCCACTGCTTTGCAGGCATACACCCAAATTTGGCATGCATACCCATTGTAAAGAAGCCCTGGTATCTAAGAAAGGGAGATAAAATAAGACAAGGTAGACACAGAGGTCACACACTTCAGCTAAGGTGCATTAAGAGCAACAGTACTATGAGTAAATAGTATTTCTCATAAAAGGTGAGTCAACCATTTAATGCTCTCCCACTTGAGGTAAAACTCAGTAAAAGTAACTTTCTTCAAACGTAAGTTGGGCATTTGATTCTGAGTGTGGCTTAAGCAATTATGGGTCAAGAGGACAGGAGCCAGCATGGGCATTCATTGCCTTTAGCACCCTATGTCTCCTAAGTACGATCCTTAGTATGATAAACGTGTAGAGTAAGTTAAAATGTTCTGTGGAAATTTCGAAATTATCAATTGCCAAAACTTTCTTTAAAATTCATGGATACATAATAGATAAAGCCACTAGAATTTCACTTGTAGATTTTAACTTTTACAGCACTTGTTAGCACCAAATCTATTCAGTTATGCTGGGCTGTTTGCATTTTGGAAACATAGAAACATAGAATTTGATGACAGATAAGGACCGCTTGGCCCACCCAGTTTGTCCATTTCCTACCTAATGGATAAGCTGCAGATCCTAGTTAACCAGTAGCCTACTTCTTCCTACCCCCACCCCTAGAATTGCCTTATTACTGTCCCATGCATGCTTGAATTCCACCACTGTTTTTGACTCCACAACCTACTCAGGAAGGCCATTCCATGCATCCACAACCCTCTCTGTGAAAAATAGTTCCTTACATTACCTCTGAGCTGCCCCCATCTTCAAATTGTGCCCCTTGTTCTTGCACACCTCTTTTGAAAGACGCTACCCTCTTGGACTTTGTTGATTCTCTTGAGGTACTTGAAAGTTTCTATCATGTCCCCTCACCCTCCTTTCCTTGAGGCTGTACATATTAAGCTCCTTTAGTCTCTCTTCATATGTCTTCCGGTGCAGACCATGCACCATTTTAGTTGTCCTCCTCTGGACAGCTTCCATCCTATGTCTTTCTGGAGACTGGGTCTCAGAACTGCAGCAGTACTCCAGATGTGGTCTTACCAGCTGTCTGTACAGAGGATAACAACTTCCTGTTTTCTACTGGTGATGCTTCTCCCTATAGTTCCTTTCTGGGTGACTATTGTGTCCCCTGCTTTTTTCTCTGAGCTTGATCAGATGGACTCTGTGGATTTGCTTGTCACATGGATTTCTTCCTTGTTTTCACAAACAAACTCCTCAAAACAGAGCCACCTATTTTTTCTCCTGCAGGACTGATTCCTTTGAAATAGCCAAATTGTCTTCATCTTTGTTCTGAAGTCATTTTCCTCTCCCAAAATTCTCTGTCAGTTTCTCTAAGTTCTGGACTTCCAAAATGTATCATATTATTTGGTGCTCAGACCAATTTCTTCTATGGGGTGTTATTCTCATATGTCCTACTCTCAAGTGAGAATTGTCCCTTTATGCTTTCTTGCTCAAAATGGAAGCTTACTATTCCTATGCTGCTTAGCCCAGCTGCCATTCCCTTGGCGAACCCATAAATCTAATGCCTGTTGCTGGGGACCCATGCTCCAGTTACCTCCATATCCTATAGTTCAAATCCTCTTAACATCTCTTTCCATTGACATTATCATACCTCCTTCTTTGCAGAACATCTGTCCATCTTGGGCTGGCTATTGATTATGGTCAGGTGACTTTATATAGGCAGGCAGGCAAATCACCTTGCCTGAGGAAGGCTGTTGGACCAAAGTGCCAGAGCCTGTATGTTCATAGTTGTTACTTAGGTCAATATGCACTCATCTTTCAAAGTCATTGAAGGATGTAAGAAGAAGCATTTAATTGTAATAAAATAATCTTAATGCTGCGGCACCTTGATGAAAATGGTAATTTGCACAGAGATATTTCTTTGAATATGGTAATAAATTATCTAAGTGCACTTTGCTGTGTTGTGGTATATGTCTGATAAATATGCAACCTGATCTATACCAAACTCAAGTAAACTCAGTACATAGAGGTATGCTAATTTTGGTTGAGCTAGCCACTCCATTCAGGTGCACTGCCTACCTGTGCACACTTAGATTGTTTGTGGAAAAATCAGCCTTCCTGAATTAGAATCATGACCGTGCAATGGGCCTCAACACTCCTGTTACTGTGAAGCCCAGCATCATGATCCATTAGATATCCAGATACTTCTACCATAATGGCCTGAGTCACAGCTTGTTGTAATGCTTGGCATGACTGGGTGCCATTGTTTTCAGATGCTAAAAATATGCACTGTTATCTCCAGGGTTGATAAAGATTCAGCAAGTGGCACTGCACAGAAACAATGCTGTGGATGCATGTGCTTCACCAAGTCATTTAGTCAGTGAGCTCTAGTGGTTAGCTGATAAATTGCAAGAAGACAGGCTAGTGTAGAGTGATGTCTATTCTTCATAGTTCTGTACTCAATATACTGACCACACATTTGACACCACTATACATTCACTATGGAGCCTCTTATGAATACTACCTTATTGTCACTTTACGTAGCCTTTTCCTTCCTCCGCAATAGAAGCTCCAAGATATGGCTGGGCAAAGTGTGCATATGGCTTTAACAAAAGCATCACAAATTCCACAAAATTGACACTAGCTCACAAAATTCAACTGTAATTACTACTGTTATTTTGCAGTCTTTGGCTGCTTTTAATTAGGCCAGCCTTTCAGCAAGAGATTAGAGAGTTGACACACACACATAGGGTTAATAAATCTAACAAAACTGGTGATATTCCATTTTGTTTTTAAGGTTATCATGGCTTAATATTCTGCAGTTTACATGCTTGTAGCACGTAATTTTAAACTTTCTGAAAGTTTGAAGTCTTAGCATTCAGTCACCTTTAAAGATAGAGATCTGATACACGGCACACTGTTCAATACACTTACAGAAATATACAGTGGCATAGCCCAGGATGAAATGCACTTTTAACACACTCTGCAGTATGCTGCAGCAGACCCTGAATAAAGCCATGTAATTTCAATGGCAATTAGTCCTTTGTCATGCAGGAAACTGTGGGATTCACTTCATTCTGGCAGTGTCACATTTTCCTGAATGACAAAGGAACTAATTGCCATTGAAATTAAATTGCTTTCTCAGTAGGTTTTCTGCAGCACTCTGCAGAGTGCTGCAAAATGCTGCAGAATTGCATTTCATCCTGAGAACACCACTGTAGGTGTGCTGTGTATATGCAGAATGCATGCACATGCTTAATTAGGCAATGTTTGCATGTGGTTCACATGCACAAGTGATCCTAAGCAAACCAGCTCAAAAAGCAAATCAGGTTTGCATGCTGCAAGCTTGACATGTGTGCAGCAGGTAAGCTGATGTGAACATCTTTAGAAAATTTCATCAGGTTCATGTGTTGCACGCTTGACATGAGTGCAGCAGTTAAGCTAGTGTGAATATCATTTAAACATCACATTAGGTTCACATGCTGCAAGCTTGCCTATGTGTGCATCAGCTAAGCTGGTGAAAATCTCATCTAAAAATGCATTAGTTTCTATTTGCATGCTACTGCTAGCAATTAGAGTCATTAAAATGCATTTTATTTGAATCCCATAAAAGTTAGGTAAATGAATTAATTCTGATCCTTTTGCAAGTTGTTTAATGGCTTTTAATTTTGTCATTAAATCACCTTCAATTTGTAAGGTATTGTTTGCTTACTGCATTAAATGCCTAGGATATAGCCAGTCAACATCCCCCATTCCAGATGTACGAAGAGGGACCTCTGTGTCGTGAAGCCTATTCTTTTTGTTTTGGACCATGCAAATCCCTTATGCATATTTCATGCCACAAATGTGCTTCTCCATGACTGTTTCATCTCACTTTCACTTTGTCATTCTGTATTGAGTATATACACTATGGCCATGCTCTGCATTCTTTGTGCTGAGTAGGGTCTTGAAGCATGCACCATACCTCATGTTTTGTCACTGAAATGAGGGACATGGACACTCAAAATGAGGGACAATAAGGACACTAACCCACATGATGATCAGGACACATCATAAAACATGGAGATACAGTACCTCAGAACACAGTGGAAACCACTGGATTAGCACCTGAGAATGAATTTTGACCATTAAGCAGGGTTGCCATTTAGGTAGGAATGGGGCAGTTGCCTACTCCCCCATATTTGAGCCTAGATTATTCTTATGTGTGTCAATAATATATTTAAATTTGGAGTTATTTTGCACAATAACTGCCCACCTGGCCTGTGTGCTCACTCTTCAGGTACTCTCCAGACTTGACTGTGTCTGTATTGTGTTGTCCACTTCTCCACTTATAAGCAGCAGCACAATCACATGTGATGTGGATGAGTCCAGCCAAGAAACAGCACATGAGTCTTGCAAGTGCAGCACTGTCTTTCCAGCCACAGAGTAGACAGACTGCACACTACAGCTTGAGGAGCCAGTGAGCACTGAACTCTCAATAACAGTGTTGTGGCATATTTTTGTTGGTCTACTGTTAGTGAGTCTCCATCTCCCTGGTGGCTGAAGTAACAGAGGATGATCTAGAAGCTAACTCAAGATAGGCTACCTACTTACTCTGCTAGGCTTGCCTGCAAACAAACAGCACAGACCCCCACGGCAGCAAGACAGGCTTAGCAGCAGTGGTGACAGTGGCGCGGTGGCCTTCATAGGCCTTGATCAGTGCAATGCGATAGTAGCCACAGCAGCAACCAAGCAAGAAGCAAGCAAACCAGGTTGGGTGGGTTCAGTCAGTGAGGTGACCTGGTCACAGACCATGTTGGAGACCTGTGATTGTTAGTTCTAGTGTCCAGCTTCTGGCAGAAGGAGAGGAGTGGACTGAAAACTGAGCTGGTGGCACACTATGCCAAGCTGCAGGTTCTGTCCATATGGCCGGGTAAGTAAAACTAAATATTTTTTACAGGAGATTGAGAAAGCTGGAAGGACTGAAATATTGATATATTTTCATGTTTTTTCACCTTTGGTGGCTTCTAAGCCCATAGGGATGGATATTGAATGGAATGGAGTTGGGGAGAAAAATCGGAACAAAGTTCTTTTTGGGGGAAGAACTTCAGCCAGGAAAAAAACGGTTGGTAACTGGGTGGATTTAAGCCCAAATCTGATGCACTGCTCTAGGGTATATACAGATGAATCTTATATATTTACATTTTTCCTGATTTGCATATCACTTTTCAGTCAAAACAAATAAGTTGTACCTTTTAAAGATGTTACAGACTTTCAAGAGCTGTCCTCTGCATTCACTGACAGTGGAGCAGTATGGTATGCACAAAATATTGGAGCCCCACTATAATCAGGCATATGCCCCCCTCCCCAGTGAAGCTGACCCCTACATCCCCATGCTCAGGCACATATGACAAAGGGCAAAGGAGACAGCAGGGGGTGCACCTTTGAAATGAATAGGGGTATTTTTATTATTATTTTATACATTATTGATGGAGGTTGGAGTTAACAAAGGCCACCGCTCGACTAACAAGGGCCTTGTTAGTAGAAAAGTGGCTCTCATTATTCTCCAACTCTTCATCATAACATATAAAATAGTAATAAAAATAACTCCATTCATTTCAGGTACACTCCAGCACTCTGACCCATGGACATCATCTCTTAAAGACTCATGCCTCTGGCTCCTTAGTACTCAAGTAAGAGACTTTTTACTTATATCTATACTTGGTGGGTTGTTGGAGCAGCATGGCCATACTGCTAAGTGTGTGTGTGTGTGTGTGTGTGTGCATGGGGAGGACTAGCCATGTGGGTGTATGTGTTGAGTAATTGCTTTTTGTGTTTGCACTTTAAAGTCTGTTTGCATGGAAGCATTCAAAACTATAAAGAGAAAATAGTAGGAATAGGCCAGACAGAAGCAATTAAGTGGTTTTATGTGTAAGTTTGTGTATTGAGAGTGGAAAAAACAGGTTATGTGTACTACAGTTCAACTGTGAAACGGAGCTGAGAGAGAAGAAAACTGAAAAGTATAAGAGTGGCTAAAAGCATGCTGCATGCATGCAGATTTATTCAGATACAGTATGTATTGAACTGCAAGTGAGCCATGTGTGCAGACAGTATGGCTTAGTGGTTAAAGGCACTGAACTGCAAGCCAAAGAGACTTGGAGGTAAGAAAACCAAGGTTTGAATCTCATCAACCCCCACCTATGTTTATTGTGATCCTGAGCAAGTCACTGAACTTTTACATGTGCAGTTATCAGTGACCACTTGCTTTTGCATGTTTGCCACATGCATGCAGTCTCCCAATTGAACATACAAAATCATGGTTTCCATACCTGCTTGCTGCACACATGCCATATGCATGCAATCAGTTCCAATTTAATATTTGAATCATACTTGCAGCATGTATATCACTTGGGTAGTTTTATGTGTGCAGCATGAAAACATTTCATTTAATTAGTTCTCTTAATCATTTTATATCCCAGATCTGTGATTGGTCAGATGTGATCACAAGACTGGGAGTTCCTTGAGACACCAGCGCAGGTTAAAATACTTAACATTATGATTCTTATTGCCCTGTTTTTAAAATAAAACTCAAACTATAGGCCTATTGCCATCCTGTCTGTCCTAATTAAAATTCTTGAGAAAATTGTAGCTGCCCAGACAATTGACTTCTTACAGAAGCAAGATCTGCTCACCACTGCCCAGCATGGTTTTCGCGAAGGCCATAGCACCACTACTGCCCTCCTCAAATTCATGTCAGACACTCAAGGGGCTATGGACTCTGACCTCCTCACCAGTGCAATTTTCATTGACATGACTAAGGTATTTGACCTAGTTGATCACACCATCCTGCTAGCCACCTTGGGATCACTTGGTTTCTCAACTAACATTGTTAGATGGTTTGGGAACTACCTAGCTGATAGGTCTCAAATTATGAAATACAACTCTACCCTCTTGGACAAAACCACCATAAATATCCGAGTACCGCAAGGCTCCATCCTTGGGCCCTTATTTTCTCTTTTCATAATAACATCTTCGCTGACCTCCACAGGACAGCCTCCTGCTATATGCTGATGACATTGTGCTGTATGCTAGTGCTAAAACATTGATGACATAAACAAACAACTCTCTGTTGACTTCCAGCTAATACAGAAGTTGCTATTTACTCACAAACTTGTACAAAATGAGTCTAAAACCCAAGCTATGCTCTTTGGATCAATGGCGAAGCTCAAACATGTCCATCCTAAATTCAAAGTCACCTCCTTAAATGGCTCAGTAGTTGGGGTTGTAACCTTGTTTAAATATCTGGGCATCACCCTTGATCCATCACTAAAATCTGACTCACATATAAACCGACTTGCAAATCCTACATGCCAAACTTGGAATAGCCTACCGAATCAGCTATATGCTCACTCCTCAGCAAGACTTGCCATTGTCCGTGGCATACCCTACCATCACTTACCTATGGTGCTGCAACATATGTTTCTGCATGCAAATCAGAAATGGGATGTTACATATAACAACATCTGTCACTATGCCTCCTCCTCACATTGGCTGAAACACCACCTTCCTTTATTCTGACCTGGGATGGCTTACTCCCACTGAACTAAGGCTACATGCTTATGGCTCTATCATTGACAATATGGTCTGTCTACAAATCCCTAAATCCATGGCAGGCCTTTTCCAAAACCTGACTCCTGCTATGGATTGCGCTCCACTGCCCAGGCCCTTGTTTTCATCCCCAGACACTGCACCACCAAAGGTGCTAGTGCTTTCACCTGCCATGCCCCCAAATACTGGAACTCCTTCCACTAACCTTCCACCAATCAATATCCCATGCTCTTTAAAAAGGATTACGATTTATCTTGAAATTTCCCTCAAATGCTCCTGTTTCAAAACCCCCAGCTCTTTTCATCCCAGCCTTACCTCTCCTTCTTATCTTCCCCTATACACACTGCACTTCTCTTTACCTCCCTTTGCACTTCTCCTTTACTCCTCTTTCCAGTCTCTTACTTCTATCACTTACTAATATCCCTCCCAAGTTAACTTTTCAATCTCTTATTAGTACTGAAAATGTTATTATGTATACTGAAAACTATGTCATGTTTCTTCTTCCTCAAAGCAAACTGTGGTGGAATTGTAGTTACTGTACAGCTCCATGTTGTTTTTCTTTTTCTATTTTCCCACACTGTTACCATTCACCTCCTTGTTTTTAGCTAATTTCTTGCAACCTGCTTGTAAACTGTTGTAATGATTCTTATTGTACTTGTATTTGGAATGTCATCCCTGTAATGTTGTTTTGTATCCTCCCGGTCGTGCCTGAAAATAGTCATTGCTATGGCTAGTGCACTTACCCGTTAACAAAACTAAATAAAAAGAAAAAAATAAAAATCAGATGAACACTTTTATAATCATAATATTTCACCAAGGGTATGTAAGTGTGGGATGACTGAACTTTTGTTGCCTTATGCCTCATTTTATGAGGTGTGCCATTATGGCACAATAATCACATGCTGGCATGCCTTTTTGCTTTGGTGAGGCCTTGTGGTTACTATCCAGAACTGAGTGAACCAGGATATCAAGTTAAAATCCCACCTCCATAGCCACTTGTTCATCGTGAACTGATTAAGTCACTTTACTTGTCTGTAATTCAGCCTTCCAAGCTGTAAAATCGGACAAAAGTAGACTCCAGCTGAAACAGGGGTAACAACTTTGGCTATCCCAAGAAAAGAAACTGTAATAAAAAATACAAAGTTCTGCAGTCTTTCTGGTTATTTTATCTCCACTTTGAAGTTATGGATTATAGTAGCATTGCAAAATTGCTCAGATTCTATCACAAGTGATGACTCCAGTTATGCCAAAACCTGCAGTTGAATGGGGAGAATGTGTGCATCTTAAATACTGGTATGTTTGTCTGAGGTACTCTAATTACAATAAGGAGAATTCACATGTGTTTTCTCAGGCATAAGAACACTGAAGCAAAGATTTTTTTCTGACCCAGAAGTACACAATTAAAGCCACTTACAGAGGTCAGAATACCTTGAGGCAGACATATTAAAATATTATTAACTACAGAATACTTTTTAATTACCTTCTTTCATACAAAAAAAAATTTAACTTATTGTGTCATAACCAGCACTGGCAGCAAGCCCACTTGAAGGGCACAATGGATAAGACATCCTTAAGGAAATAAGGTGCCACATGCTACTCAAACAAGCACTCTGTTTGGTCAAAGAAAAATCAGGTGTACACTGGCAGAAGCAATGCACGAGCAGTGCTGCCAGCTCAAAGACTCACAAATTAGTAAGAAGCTTGGTACTTGTGGTATGGTTTAAGTTACAAAGCCAGTGCTAGTTTATTTGGCAAGAAGCGGAAATGACAGCAGCCCCCTAGCACCTCAACCCTTCAGTGGGCCTTCAAATGCCCCCATTTGAAGGCCCCACTGAAAGGTTGAGGTGCTGAGAGACCTGGTCATTTCAACTCAATGCTAAACACTAACTGGCTTTGATTTAATCTACCACGAGAGTAAGCTTTTACTAACCCTAGTTTGGTCAGTTGTGTAACATGATGCTTTCTCACTCTTTAATGACAAAACTGAAAACTTCAACTTGGAAAGCATGGCCTGCGATATTTGGTCCTGCAGAAGGACATATCTGAAAACAGCAGGGATCTGATGCTTCCATACACCAGTCAGACTATATAATGCAACTATGTTCTCATACTAGGAAAACAAAATTGTATCATTATATGGAGAGAAAAGAGTCATTAAAGTAGTAAGTCTCAAACTGTAGTTTTATACATAATTAATGTACAGACCATTTGCAAAAGGAAAAAAAAAAAACATAATAAATTTACTGGGAACTGGAACAACGAAACAAATTGCTTCATACAAAAGCTACAATATCATTCAAGTTTTAGGCCATGTTTAAGGCCAATAAATACAATATATATATATTTAAAATCAACCATCATTAATAAAGTTAACAATAAATTAACATACATTTTGTTTAATGTAGCCTTGATCACATTATTGATTTAGTGCTTATGTTTCTGTAAAAGTATATATTATAGATCCTCTTAGTAGGCTGTGAAACACCTGAGTCAGTTCCTGGAAAGCATCAACCCTAAGGTATGTTGCAATGTTTGCTTCGTAAATAGATATGGAAAATGGTAATGAAAGTTTGAACAATGCTCAGCTTTCTGTCCATACAGGTAGATGGTTAGCACAGTAACTGGGTTATCTCCATTCAACAACATCAAACATTCATCATTAGATTGGTTTACCTGAATGCAACATGGGTCAACTTATTTTGTGTCAATTGCTTGATTTCACTATTCTGGTCTGTCATTCAGAGGAATGAAGCAATGAATCCAGCTAGACAAACGTCCTATCAGACCACCAATGACCACCAATGAGTACTGCAGCAAATCATTACTGAGTTTCTTCAGCACTGCATTTTTGAATTTTGCTCCCCATTGTTAATGTTTGACAATATTTGTGCTAAATTAAGATCTGCCATCTTGACTTTACTTGCAATGAAGTCATAACCCTAGGCGTGTAATATCAGAAACTGATTAATATCACAACACAATGCAATGTCACAGACATAAAACATTCTATAACATCACTGCATGGAATACCAGAATTCAAAAGAACTGACTTGATTTGTGGGATAGAGGTATTGTTGTTTAAATATAAACACATTTGAAAATTTGCAGTATGTGGAAAGAAAATTCATATTTTCTATCATCAGTTAATGTTATTTTCAGTATTGTCTTTCTCAGGTTCATCCCAGTATTGGAGCAATTTCAGTAAGATCAAGCACTTCATCATAAGCTGACTGCTGTTGTGTTTCTGTAGACCTCTAAGTCATGCTGAGGAAGGCTGACAAAGTGAGCAACAGATTCACCTAACCGTGAGTGCCAAAGTATCACACTTTGTTAACTGATTTCAGGGCATCCACATTAAAAACATTTGCATGAATGGGATATAAGCTAGATTGTGCTTAAGGTCCTCATTGTATTCAGATTCCAAAGCGTTGGTTCATGCAGTTTTTGGTCTTCTTGACATACCGGGCAAAGTGTGGGGATTCATCAGATTTTGGTTTTCTTACCCCACCCTGAGGGATTAGAGAAGACAGGAGGAGGGAGGGCTCTATGGGATGTTTGCCCATTTTGATAGTGTTCACCCACTGAAGATGGAGTCAGTACTGACATGGTTCAAGTGTAAGTAAGTCTTCACTGATATCTCAGTCTACTACTGGCATCAAAGCAACAGAACTCACAATAGGGATTAGTTTGATAAAAGTGGGGAAAATACATCGGCATCCCCCCATGGGTATGAAATTATGTAACTGTTTCCAAATTTTTGTCTTGTTGTTAATGCTTCCTTAGCAGTATGATGCACTCTACTGGTATATATTGTTATGAAGATTAACCGCTCATATACTCTAGTTTTGTGGTATGTTTCAGAGTTGTAATTGGCTGCTCTGTTTTGGAAATAAATGAGGTACTGCAAATAAAAAAAATACTTGATTGACTCTTGTAAGCTCCAATTGTAAAATCTAGAATTCTGTTCAACAGTCTTCTAAAGTGCAACAAGATTTGTTGTCCCTAGAAAGATGCTACTTATACTACAAAACTTAGAATGCACAACCATTTCCCTTTATGAATGCCACAGTTTAATGATATTTCATTCTTTTGAAAACAAAACAAAGAAATAATTAGCCTGACACCAAAACAGTTAAAGTGCGCCCAAATCATGTTTCAGATTAGCCTTAATGTTCAGTCATGTTACATGTGGCAAGACATGATTAATCTATGACTGGGCAAACCCACAAGGCATGTGGGATTCCAAGTTTAGATTTGAATGCTTGAATGTCTGGGACTGCAGAACAACTTTTGAATCTGACAACTACTGCCAGTACAGTTCCAGGTTTAGATCACATCACCATAAACAGATATGATGTTTTGTACTTTAATGCACTATTCCGCATAGACACAAACCAGGACATGGTGAGCCTGATGTGTTAAATGAAGGACTCTGGTTTGCATGTGTTTTGCCACAATTCCAACTGCATGAATGATCCAGATACGAAAAGGCAGGCTTGGTAAGTACATACGCCATCACATGCATAGTCTTGTATGCTGATAAAGGAGGCAGTTGTCACAGTTGTCAAGAGTATGTAAGAAATGTAAGGATGTGGCACTTGGGTGACCAGTCCTTTGGAATGGGTAGATGGGCAGGACTTCTGTTTCCTGCTCACTGCACTACATAACAAGCAGGAATTTGTCTGACATAAACAGTACCATTATATGAACAATGTAAACATTGTGTGAACTTTGAGAAATTGAAGAGAAAGAGGTGTTAGAAAAAGCCCAATGCATTACATAGGATAGTAATGAACATGTTTGTTTTGTACTGAGAACTTTGTGAAATGTCTACCAATAGTCGTTAATCCTGTGTTTTAAACGTCAGCACTGGTTTAGTATGGTGAAGATGGTTTATCACTGCCCTTTCAACTGGGTGATCCTCACTACAACATTTTCTAAGGCTTTTCCACCCATTCACCTATGACTTTTAAAGGCTGCCATGTTCAAGTGCCCATGATCATGTGAATTTGACTAGCTATGGAAGAGGGATGACTAAAACTTCACCTCACATCTAACCTCTGTGATTGGAGGATCTGATGTGCTAGGATTCTCCCACCACTCCCTAATGTCTCAAATGACCCTATATTGAACCAATGCTAGGATTAACCCCTTCTTTGACAATCCATTGGCCACAGCCTGAAATAGAGAATGCACTCAATCAGTTTAAAATGAAAGCAATATCAGCATATTCATGCAAACCCACTAAATGTGGCATCATGGTCAAACTTAAAAAGATGTTTGAAGCTGTTATACACCAACTCTCTGATGTAGTCAGCTTTTTTGTGCTGGATAAAGGACAGCAAAATTACATTATGACTATTATATTTTGGAACTTGAAGCTACCAATTAGCTTGCATTTGATCACAAGCCGGTCCAGTTCCACCTCCTGTAACAAAGGAATGCTTCAGAGTGTCACCAAGACAGATGCTCTTGAACTGAGGTTAGGTGAATGTGCTGTTCACTTTACTGCTGCTCCCTCATTTCACTCTTATCTCTGCATATTCAGTCTCTTCCTCTGAAGGAACATAGCCTTTCTTTGCAGCAAGCTTCACAAAGTCAATGTTAGCATATTCAAGGTCCCGTTCCATCCTTTCCTTTTGGTCTTGCTCATTCAGTAGCATGTCAGCAACCATTTAAGTGGTCATTACTCTCAACCTACATGAAAAGATTAAAATGTATTACTGGAACAAAAAGATGGGGCTGTGGCAGCAAAGTGGTTACAAACAAAATAAAAGTATTGTTTCAAAAGTACAGTCAAAATCAGAGATGGTTAAATAATGTGTACTATCTTCCAGATCCCTTAGATAATGGCAATTATAGACAAGGCCCAGAAGTTCAGTGCACTCAAGATGGCAATCTCAAACACTCCAGAAATAATGCAAAAGTTATTTATTAGCCAAACTGGCAGTCTATGGCACAACTAGCAATTACGGGCTCAGGCTAGAAGCCTAGTGCTCCAACCTGGGGGTCTTCATGAGCCCTGGCACTGTTTGTTGTACCATAGACATCCATTCAATGAATAACTACAGATATTTCTGGAGTCTTTGAATTGCCATCTTGAGTGCACTGAACTCCTGGGTCTGTCTGTGTGAAGGGGAACAGCACACCCTTACAGTTGCACCACAGAGTGTTTTGTGCAGACGCTGTCCTTTTGTGTTATAGAAATGGCAATTACAGGCGTAGAGACTTGTGTCCAGAGCAGATGATTAGTAAGTATCCTGATACAGTAACTTAACATCATTTTTTCAATAGCAATAATCAGTTATTAGTTTCTTTAGTAACCAGCCGTTATTATAGCAATCACATTCTCATAAACCTATCCTGCTGCCATGACATTCTTGAGAGCTTTGCTTCACTTCCAATTGCACAGCATTTTTAAAAGCATCAATCACTTTTATTATTGTTTGTTTACCTCAGTGATTTCACAGTTTTTTGGAAACCATGCTTATTATCAAGAAGAAAACATCTGAATACACTCTGGGATGTTTCAAAGGCATACACTTCTAATAGGGATACCTGGATAATAATGGATAATAATGGATGCCTGTTCATAACTCCTCCCAGATATCTGCCAGGAGAAAATAATCTTATACGCTGATGATGCTGTAATTCTCTCTTCCCACAAGGATCCAAACTCCCTACGAAAAAGCCTGCAACTTGCTTCTCTAGTGTTGAAAGGTGGTTCCTGGATAGTAAACTTGTGCTAAACCACAATAAAACAAAAGTCATGCTCTTCTCCAATCACCAAAACAAAAATAGGCATACTCCACTCACCATACAAACCTCTCGGAATTACACTGGACCAAGTAAATACTTTCAAATACCTTGGCATCACTTTTGACCAAGGGCTCACCTTTGCAACCCACATTGACAACACTAAAACAGTGAATAGCGCCTTGGAATACTATTCCGTAACCGTCAATTTCTAAATCAAGCGGCACTGAGAATAGCTATACAGAGTTCCATAATCTCAATCATTGACTATGGCCTTATTATTTATGGCTCAGCTACCTCCACTGCTCTAAGGCATATCTCAATCACTCTAAATAAGGCCTGCCGGCTCCTCCGGGGGCTCAAAGACTGACTCACCGTGTGATCTGTACTATGAATCAGGCTGGTTGAACCTATCAAATCGTCTTATTTATCTCACCTGCACAATGGCAAAAAATCTATCTTGGGACTGACTCCATTATGTATTCAAAACCTACTCCGACTGAAACCTGGCTCATGACCATCCACCAGATCTGAGCGCCAACCTTTCCTGGTTCCGAGATGCCGGACTACACAGGGACAAAGATCTTTCGCATACAGGGCCCCGACATGGTTCAATGCACTTAGTCCACCTACTCTATCCTCAACCTCGCTGAAGCTTTCAAATCCATGCTCTATGCCCACCTCACCACCACTAGCAACTGTGATTAGCTAGATAAAGACTACTACTCCTCATGTCCATCCTCACATCTGAGGCCTCTTCCTCCCTGACTAATGAACCCTCTGGTACCTCTACTACTTCCTGTCTCCCACCCAAACTCACTCCCCCTTTTTCCTGTCCCCTCTCACTTACTCTCCCGCTCACCACCTTTCCCTCCTCTCTAGCCTCCTTTTGGCCCTAATGATCACCCTCTCCTGGAAGTTTCCTTAACCTCGAAATTGTCTACTCGCTGAACCTGTTATAGCTTGTTTTTCTATGAAACTTAAAAACGTTACTGCCTTAAACTGTTAATAGCAAATTTATGATGTAACTTTCCTGTCTGGTTTTACCTGTAATGTGTATCGTGCTTTGTTAAATGTTCTT